>CAXIVM010001767.1:0-31474 GCA_964035705.1 Porites rus | reverse complement strand
CAGACAACCCTGACACCTGGTGGGATCCTCGCCAGATCAACTTGGATACAGCTCTGAATTCTCAAGTCAATTGGTTTTGCACAGCCATCATATTTGGGTTGGCTCCGAGGACAACACCTCTTGAGCCATGTTTGGGGACAGGAGTCCAATGGCTGGCAAACACGCCTGGCCAACTCCACCGAAGACCGAGACGCACTCATTGCGCCTTTGCTCCTTCGTATGCCGGAAGAAAAGAGATGTGACCTGCAAATTTTGATCAACATGTGGCATTGTCAGGAACCACAAACGAACGCCTGCATCTATGCCCATCCATGCATAGTGTTGTAACTCGAAAGATTTCCTGCCCTTGCATTGAAACGAGACACACCTGTGGACTTCTCTCGTGCTGAGGTCCATGTACCGGTCTTCAATACTGCTGTAGGCAGGGACGTCAGCTGGATTCAATACCGCATTGTGGCCATTGTATGTCATTTTGGAGATGATCCGGACCATGGCCACTACCAATGCCTTTTTCTCAGCTCGGGAAGCTCCTGGCTGACTGATGATGGCAAGACGGCCACCAGGTGCCCGGTAGTTGACCCACTCCGCCGCTCAGCCTACTTGTTCTGGCTGATTCCGCAAGAAGATGGGAACATGTGGTGGCGGAGACCCATTGAGAACACAGCCGTCGACCTGTCCGACTTGCTGGCTACGGCCTTCTCCGAATGAGCTTTTGCACCTTTTGCACTTTCGCATGCTTCGTGATTGTGGCTAGATGCTCTCAGAAGCACCCGCGACTTAAATGTCGTGCTGCCCAACACGGGCCTGAACTTACTCAGGCTGGAAGTGAATGAATGAAAAACTACGATTATTGCTATTGTTATTTATGATTATTGTTATTATTATTATTATGACGACGATTATTATTATTACTATTATTATAACTATAAATACAATTATAATTGTAACTACTACGCCATATTATTACTACTACTACATATTATTACTATTACTACTATTATTACGACTAATACTCTTACGACGATTATTACTACCACTAGTATTACTAATTAACTTTAGTTCCAATGATTTTTAGCTTGAATTGATTTTAAGTCTAATTAATTCTAGCTTTAATTAATTCAAATCCCAATTAATTCTAGCTTCAATTTGCTTTAATTCTAGTTAGCTCTAGCTTTAATTAGTTATAGCTTCAATCAACTTTTCAATATGCATTTTGCAAGGAGATCTCGTACAAAATATATATTAAAAAAAGATCGCTCTAGTTGTCTCTAATTCCAATTAATTCTTGAATATGCATTTTGGAAGGAAATCTCGTATATTGTAAAATATATGTTCTAACAGCTCTAGCTCTAGTTAACTCTAATTCCAATCAAATCTTTAATATGCATTTTGTAATAAAATTTCGCAGAATGGCTTCGTTTTGCAGGTGTTTAATATATATTTTGGAAGGATATCTCATGCAACATACGTTTTCGAAAGGATTTTTCACAACAAAGGGCGGCTCCGAATATGGCAAATCAAACTCTGCGGAACGATGGTTGCGGAACGTCTTCGCATTATTTTCGGATCATATTCGAATCATCCTTCCATTGTAACTAGAATTTTCACCTGTTTCTTGTGCACGTGTTGCTGATGTGTAATTTCATTGCATTTTTCAATTCCTGGATGGTTTCCGCGCTGTAAATATGATTGCAACTGTTGTTGGGAGATGAATTGTAGTTAGAATTTTCATTGTATTTTGCAATTCGAGGATCGTTCCCACAATGAAATTTGCATTTTCATATCTGATTTGATCATATCTTCCAATCATATTTTTGGAGGAAAGCTCGCAGAATGGCTTCGTTGGGCAGGTGTTTAACGTGCATTTTGGAAGGAAATCTCGTTTAACATGCATTTTCGAGAGATAACGGACGCACGAAATGTTGTATTGAGAAATCAAGCTCTGCGGAACGACGGTTGCGGAATGTCCTCGCATCATTTTCGGATCATATTAGAATCGTCTTTCCATTGTAAATAGAATTTTTATCTATTTTTATCTACGTGCTATTGATGGAATTCTATTGCGTTTTGCAATTCTTGGATGATTTCCATTTTATAAATGGGATTGCAAGTGTAATATGATTGCAAGTGTTACTGGTGGATGAATTGTCGCTGGAATTTCAATGGTTCTCGTAATATTCATTGCATTTTTATATCTGGTTGGATCATATCTGACAATTCTATTTTTGGAAGAAACCTTGTAGAATTGTTTCGTTTTGTTGGTATGCAATATGTATTCTGGAAGGAAATTTCGTACAAAATGCGTATTTCTGTGTTACGGATTTTAATCAATTTTAATTCTAGTTAATTCTATTTCTAATCAATTCTTTAGCTCTAGGTAATTCTAGCTCTAGTCAGCTTTAGCTCTAGTTAGCAAAAACGATTTGGAAGGATGTTTCGTATATTCTAAAAATGCAATTAAAAATCCGAATGCAAATTACGGATTTGCTTATCAGATAATGAATTTATATCCGAAGCTTATTATTAATATAAAAATTAGATCTGATAAATCCAACATATTAATATATGCGTATACGCGAATCTGTACAGCTACGCGTTTGCACCGTTAAAACAAATATCGATAAGCAATACATGAAATACGAGCAATTCCCGGGCAAGCCGGCGACAACTTTTTTTTGACCTGCAGGAATGTCCCTTCGTACCTGCCTTATGGACCCCTTTTTTTTCCGGTCCACAACGATAACGTCATGCAAATAATCCATAACGGCGTAATCGTTCTGGCACTATGACAAGGACTCGGCCAAGGGTTCGTAACAAAAGACTGATGCAGAACCTCGTTCTTCTTCGTGCAAAGGATTCGGAGCCCTCCGGAGGAGGCTCCGCTACCAATGCGAAAAAAGTAACAAACGGCATTCGAAATCCGTGATTTTAAAAAATACGATGACGCAATCAAGCGCCGCGGCCGCGACCTTGTCAGGACATACGCCCTCCCGAATCTCGAAAAGAAGGTAACGGAAACGATTCGAATTGGTAAAACCTTATACCTATCCAAATGCATAGTGAAAATTTTACCCAAATAAATATAAAAATGCAATATATTACCATAATAATCCTAGAATCGCAAATTCTAATACAATTCCAACGACAATTCATTTATCAATAATATTTATAGTTATATTTTAATTCATAATATAAACATCATTCAAAAAATATAAAATAATAAAAAAATACAATAATATATAAATAAAAATAAATATATAATTTAATTACAACAAAAACCTATTTAAAATAATTAATATAATTCGATAAAATTTAATTAACATTCGAATTCATTTTCAAATTATAATATCTCGTTTATACAAGATTTCTTTCCAAAATAAATAATCGAATCTACCATAAAAAAACAATCTATATTGCGAAAAAAAAAAAAAAGATTTTAAAAAAATATAATAAATTTTTTGCGATAATTTAGCCATCAATAATATTTATATTGCGAAAATCATATAAGAATTGCAAAAATTCAATAGAATCCTATTATTAATATATATATATATTAATATAATAAAAATCCAATAATAATTCATCTACCAATAGTATTTATAATTATATTTATAATACGGAAATCATCCAAAAATTATATAATATATTAATATTCCATCAATAATACATTTATATAAACCATTTTTTTTTTCAATAAAATAAATAATACGATTATAATCCGAAATCGTCCGGAAATAATCGTTCCGCTAAATTTAATTCAAAAAACCAAAAATCGAATTCATCGTTTATTTTTTAAAAATAATATTCTATATTTTCGCTATCTCTCAAACACGCACTTTATACGAGACTTCCTTCCAACATACATAATAAACACCTATAAAGCCAACACTAGAACTAATTGAAACTAAAACTAATTAAAATCAACACTAACTAAAATTACAATTAATTAAAATTTAAACTAACTAAAGCTAAAAGCTAACTAGAACTAAAATAAAATTAAAAAGCTAATTAAAATCAGAGCTTTTAAAAGAAACTTAATAAAAACTAAAGCAAACTAAAATAAAAACTAACTCAACTAAAACTAATTAAAGATAAAATGGAACGAAAAAGCTAATTATCATTAGAGCTAACTAGAGCTAGAGCTTTTAAAAGTCCGTAACACAGAAATTTTACACCCTAAATTTCCTTTAACGCACGATTTTAAAAATAATACCAAAAAAAAAATGTTTATACATCATAAATCATCATAATATATATCGTATAAACATATTTCTGTTTCAATTTTTATGTAGCCATGCATTTTTGTATTTGTTTGGATGTCTTTTGGTCCCATTTTAAAGTATTTTTTCAATGTTGGTGGAACGGAGTGAGTCCATCAGGTCTCAATGTATTAGCGTAGCCTTCATTGTGGCTATTGGATCACTCTTCTATGATGCCTTTAACTCTGCAGCGCTCCTGCGGCAGAAAGCATCAGAAGGCCAGAAAATATCAGAAGGATTGCATGCCTTGGCGGAACTCAGTCCTGCAGTTGCCTTCGTCTTTCGGCATCCCAATCCTGTGGTCTGGTCTGTCTGGAATTCGTTTCCCAGTAAGTGGGCATGAACAATACAGTGACCGTTTTCGCTGACAGTCCTGGTTTTCACGCTGGATTTCTTGCTTCTCCTGCGATCTGTCTGTATTTTAAAAACACACATACAGTTGTGCAGTCAACATGCTTCAGCTGGATAGATGATTCCTTGAGTGCAGCAAAGCGTGCCAGCAAAAGGTCGAAATAACCGGCCACTTCATCTGACACTTCAATGCTAATGACAGTCTCCTCCGGGCTGAGGTTTCTGACAAATTTGAGAAGCTCATTGTAGTGAGACTTCAGCGTGTCCATCGATGTGTCCTGGAAACCAACCCAAAATAGTGAATCCTCAAAATGTGCAAAACTGGTCCCGCTCTTAAGTAGTTGTGGACAATTCCAAAATTTACGTTCTTTAGTCAGGGGACCCTCAATTGAGCCGCCCACAAGGGAGGTTGAAAACGCAAAAGAGATGCTCAAAGAACCCTTCCATTTGGATTTGCACCATGAATTGAAGTGAAGAGTTCGCTTCAATCACGGCACCTCATTGGCCAAAGAATTGTCCAATGTGTTGAGGAAGTAGTTGTACCTGGTCATCGAAAAACACGTGTTGAATTGGATCGCATGAAACGGCCTTCCGAATTCTACACGTGCACAGCATTTGGACTGCAGTGTGCAGCTATCAATATGCAAACAAACCCTTGAAACATCTTGAAACCACAAATGAATCATGAGTTTATAAGTTTGTCAATAGCAATCAATAGCAGTGCTTCTTGTCGCTTTCAATCATAGAGATGGTGAAATGACGGCAGAGTTCCTGCCTGAGCACCAAGCTCTGCCTGAGCACAATGACAATAGAATTGGATGCAAGTGGTACGAAACACCGAGCAATGCTTTGTTTGGCCTAACTGCTGTCAGGGAGCAAATTTCGCGAGCCAGCGCCACTCATGATGAACGACACAGGGTGGACTCTGCGTAGCAAGGCATTCAAGCATAATTGTCTTATTGTATTGCTTAGTACTACTGGGATGTACTTTCCAGATCTTGCTTCCTCTTGTTGCAAAAAGACAGGGTTGAGACTTCGATTCTTTTGACTTGTGAAAGGGTGGGTGAGTGACTCTGTGGCACAATTGAAAAGCCTGCAAATCGTTCCAAACTTCTCAACACCGAGGTCAGCATTAGCTTGTGCGAACCAAAGCTATCAGGCCACAAATCATCGGATCATCAAAGAACCCCACAGCTCATCACCATCCCGTGGAGTTATCAAGCAGCTCCGTACAGTAAACAGCAGCCACACACCTTTGACTTGGCCTCACAACTCATCTCGGCTTCTCTTGAGCTCAACTTGGGCAGCCTCCATTGCGGTCTTCAAAGCAGTTTTGAAGGCCTAGGTCAATGCTTCAAAAAGGCATACCCCCCTACCACAAGCATTGCACCTTGCACCCACTCTAGTCCGTCCTCACGATACTGTAGTGCACGATGGTTGGGGTTGGCAACCGAGGTCCTCAAGCCACTTGTCTAATCGGGCATTGCATGTGCAAGGATCAACAAGTCGCTGCTGCAAAACACAACTGGAATGCGCACAAACAAGCTGGAGACCACTGGAGTGCGCATTTTCATATGAAAGCTGCTTCAACGTCAGGCTTGATGCCATCTACCCAACCTGATTAGACCAAACATCATAGGGTTTTGAATCCTGACGTTCTCAGGTGGGCCATTGAAAAACCAAGCCTCTTTGGCACAATCTGTGCGAGTCGTTGTTGTCGCTCCTTGCGGCATCTTTGATTCAGCAAATCAATCTTCCCGGCAGAAACCAGGAAGTACTGAATAGAAAAACCCTGGAAAAGACAGGACACTCACAACACCTCCGAGCACTCTGAACTGATCACTCAATCATCACAATCCTAGATCACATGTGTTCATACATTGCCTCTTCAATCTGCAACCTGTAAAGGCTGATCCCGCACTATTTGCACTCCTCAAGATCCACCAGCATTGCTGCCCCATCCACCAGAAGTGCTGTGATGTTTGTTCCAGGGCCGTGTTCGGTGGTTTGAAACCAGGTTGCAGAGCCTGCGGCGCAAAAGAGTCTTCCTCTCGTGAATACCAGTGACATTCTAAAGTGAACCCAAAGCGGGACAAATGCTGTTCATCACAAAGACTCGGGCTTTTTTGCTCCATCGCTCTTAGGTTGGAGGCCATCGCTACTAGGGTGGAGGCCATCGCTAGTACTGTAACTAGTAGTTTGGAGGCCATCGCTTGTTGTTTCTGATTCGTTGGATTGGAGTTCTTGCCAGTTCTTGCCTTCTGCATCCACAATCCACGCGTGTCGCTCATCGACACCCTGGAACCACCACATCACTGGAGGTGACTCGAGGAAGCCGTAGTTCCTGGTCTCAGCGGTAGTTCCTAACGTGACATCTCTAACGGAACATCCTGGAAAGTAGGATGCTACTAGGAACAAGAAGCTGCTAGGGGTTCCTGCCATCGCTACTAGGTACTAGGAGTAAGGACGCTTCTAGGGGCTCCTGGCCATACTACTAGGAGCAATGTTCGCTACTAGTAACAAGTGCATCGCTTCTAGTGACAAGTGCCTTACTAGTAGTAACAAGAAGCTAGTAGAAACAAGTGCCTTACTACTAGGAGCAAAGGGCATCGCTACTAACAAGAATCTTGGTGTCCGTGGGTCAGAAACTTTCGGGGTGAAGTTTCTTCACGGAATGAAAGCAGAAATTGACAAGTCAGACGGCTTCTGGACTTCAACTGCATGACCTCGTAGCAACCTCGTAGCAATCAAACATTGACTAGCAAAGGCTCCCGAAGATTTCAGGTGCACCATCAAAATCTTCCGAGTGCATACCTGGTGCCTCAGCACCAGCAAAGCTTCTTAGACAGTGTGGCACATCTCCATAGATGTTGCAGCTTTGGGAGAAATCTGGAAGGACTCAGTGGTTTCACAGCCCTATCTTTGGAGCACACAGTGTGGCTGCTTAGTCTGGAAACGTGTCTGGCTGCATCTCTCCTGCTCTTCTCTCCAATTTTGCAAAGGCACAATAGTTGGGCGAAAAGCAACGCCGTTCCTGATCAGGCTTTCCCAACCAGCGATGCGATATGTCCACAACACCCTCAGTATCCCTCAATTGTCCTTGGCGCTGATCAGCTTCTTTGGAGCCAAGATTCACCATGGAATTCAGTAGTTCACCCCCTGCTTTGATTTCAGAAGCAGCGCGGAACCAAAAGCTTCCTGGCATTCCAAGAGCCAATGGCGGGAAATCACACGGCAAAACCTCGAGCAAAAGCAGAACGGCATGCGAGAGTTCTTGAGATGTGCCTTTATGTCCATCCTCTGCGTCAAAGCCATGCCACGTAACATTGTAACCTCACATCAAAGGTGTGAAACCTTTGAAAGCAATGGACACAAACGCTGCAAATGATCAGAAATGCTGAACAGCTCTCTATTTAGTATGGCCCTCTGACCCATTTAGTGGCCTATATTGCGATGTATTACGTATGCTTCAACACAGGGGCTTGAGCCAACACCCCTCACCCATCAATTTAGCTTGTAATCGGCACAACGGGTCTTGATCCATGCCACTTGAGATCAACAGGTTGTGCGTGCAACTTCAAGCCGCTGTCGCCTATATTAGTCGTTGTAAATCGGAAGAACATGAAAGCACCGTTTGAACTAACCTTCAGCCCCACAAAGGGTCCACAGGAGATCCGCATGACCTGGTAGAGAGTGTGTTGGTGTACACGCTGGTACAATTCCAGCAGTGGACTCAGTGAACCTGCTACTAATAGCACCTAATAGCTATGGCCTCCAACCTAATAGCGATGGCCTCCACCCTAGTAGTGATGGCCTCCAACCTATTGTATATCCACCTGCTTTTTTAAACTTTGCATTATTATTGGCCCCCTCTCATGTGTCACAAAACATCCACGTGCAAGCTGATGCTACCCATATCTTGTTACACCTTGTCTTGTTGCAGCCACGAGGCCATGATTCATGATATCAAAAATAGGGCTCATGCCTTGGGCCATCATCCAGGAGCAAAAAGCTACTAGGGGCTCCTGGCCTTACTACCAGGAGCAAGAACGCTACTAGGGGCTCCTGGCATCGCTACTAGGAACAAGGACGCTACTAGGACCCGAATGAAAGTATACGGCCGTTCCCACGAGCACACACACATTGAGAGTCACAACTCTGGAGGCTTCCCTCGCTCTCGAATCAACATGCCGGAGAGTTAGATGTTGTGTCAACTAAGTTTGATCTATATTTCATTCTGCCCTGTGCGGCATTTCTGGCATCTGGGTTTCTTGGCTTGTACATGGACAGGTGGTCCCTTCAGATTCCTCTAAAAGCCAAGCGACCAAAAGGCCCAGCACGCGTATGGTAGAGCATCAAAGCGTGCAAGGTCAAGGCATCAGCGTTTGTGTCAAGGCAATCAGTGAAATATTTGGCTGAATAACTTTGCCAGCCACCCCGTGGTGTTGGCAATCCATCCAACAAAGATCGTTCCTCAAAGGACCACACATCTGGCACCGAAATGTGCGCGCCATGCAATGTCTTCAAATATGGCCAGTAAAAGGAACACTTACCTCGCTGTAACTCATTCCGCAGCTGTCGGACGGCAGCGCATGGTGAAGATTTGTCTGTAATGATCAGCTCCAAGGGCAAGGACACCAATAAATCAGTTGTTGCGATGTTTTCCTGCGTTTCGAAGCACTTCTGAAGCAACCAGTACTGAAGGCAACAGTTTAACTGGTACAAAGTGCATTGATCTGTCAGTGATTCGGACATTTCACTGGTCGGCATAGGCAAGCCTGAACAAAGATCTAATTACAAACTTTGAAGCATTGGGCTTTGCCCTCCTAAGGCATGTTGGTTTTGAGTCTTCAACAAACTCCCAGCCCCATCCTTGGCAAATAGACCTCGGCCATGGTCTCCATCTCTGATGACCAAACGCTCGTCAACAAAACCGCCATGATTCCGTACCCAAGAGATGAGATCCACATCGTTCTCTGGACAATCTTTCTCAAACGGCACACAGCCTGTAACACAATCCGGCTCGTAGCCATCAGGGCACGTGAGCCAAATTTCTTGTCCACGACGCTCGCAGGAGAGCAAAGCTGCACAGCCCATGTAGTTCTCAGCACTGTAAAGCATTTGAGAACACCAAACGCCTGGGGAAGATCCATTAACTGCCCAGGTCACTGGAGCAACTTCACCTTCACAACAAACAGCTGGTGGCGGGTGGAGACTGCTCGAAAAGCGGAAAAGCAGGGTAGCCGAGGCAAGAAACATCCGTCCCATGGCTCAAGCGAGGAAAGGGGAACGGTTCTAGGAAAACGCTACTAGGGGCTCCTTGGTCTTACTACTAGGAGCAAAGGGCATCGCTACTAGTAACAAAATACTATTAGAAACAATAAGTAAATTAGAAGCGATGCACTTGTTCCTAGTAGCAAACATTGTTACTACTAGTAAGGCACTTGTTACTAGAAGCGATGCACTTGTTACTAGAAAGCGCAAATGTAATTAGAAAAACATCCGTCCCATGGCTCACGGTGTCCATCTTGTGTTACGTGCTGGCCATTTTGATCTGTCTGGCAATTACTTAAGGGAGTTTTAGTAGAAATTCTACACACAAGGCTTATGCCTATGCCAAGTAGGGCTGACATGAATGCTCAAATCTCTGCAGTCTGCAATAACCTTTTATGGGCTGATCATGCGCTGCAATATGCTGCACCTTCAGGATCGTGTCAGTGATATGATGTGCGCGTGGAGCGTCACATGGAGGCTCGGAAAACAAAGACTCTGTAAAGGCATTCAGCCTGAGGAATACTCTGAATTCCCTACCACAATGGCACTGCAGTCAGAAGGGATCGTGGATCCAAGGCACCAAAACCCTGGCACTTGCAATGCCTTCTGGATGTTTTGCTGGGAATGGCCCAAGACCGTCCATCCTCTTGAGATTAGTCATTGGCGGCAAGCAAACTCAACGAGATAACATTCAATGCAAAAGGACATCCACAAGTCCACAAGCAACATTTTGGTTGGATCAATGAGCGGAGCCTCTCCCTTGCACAAACAAGTGTATTCCGTTGGGTCCGTTCCTCCTGGAATCGTTTGCTCAAATGGTGTTTTGTCCACCAAATCAGCAATTCTGGATAATTCTGGATTAGTAGCCGTGGCCGGTTCTTCTAGGTAGTCGAGAACTTCAGGATTCCATGCACTGCAACCCCAAGAGTCAGCATCTACTGGCTTTTCAAAGTTACTGCAGGCTTCCCCGCAGCAACCAGTATATCTTCTACAAAGCCAGCATAGTTGAACGGTGTCAAAAACCATCCGGAGCTTTTATGAAATATTAAAACCACTCGCCAATCCCTTCGCAACGCTTTCGCGGCTCCATGTTTTGCTTTCGCCGACCCACTTCACCCAAAAACCTCTTTCGCTAGCCCTTTCGCCGAGTTTCTGCTACTTAATTACACCTAAGCAAAGTATCAGCAAAGGGACATCATTTCCAATCTGCAACCACTGCTTTTGCCGTATCTTCGCGAACCTTTCGCCTGGTTATCAGGAATCTTTGGGACTTTAGAACAACCATTTAGATGACATGCTTTGTACTGGAAACCTCCTTCGCCAACCCTTTCGCAACAAAATCCATTCATCAAAAAATCAGAGCCTTTCTCCAAACCTTTCGCCAAGCTTTCTCCAACTGCAGTTTTCCTTTCGCAAAGATTTATAATCTTAAGTCCTAGCTAAATTCTCTCATAGAGGTTTATGACGTTGCTCAGTTGATTTAAAGCATTCTAGGGACAGCTGGTTCCCGCTGGGGACACTTGGTTCTACTGTTCTACTCTTATCTCGAGCTCCGGCCAATTGCGGCTGCCTCTTTTTCACACTTGTTGATGGTTTCACATCTGCACATTCGCCTCACGGCAACAACACACTGAGCAAGGAGCCCAAAGCACTTTCGAAAGAAGCGTATGGAAGAACAAACAATTGCAGTAGGTGGTACGACTTGTTCTCAAACGCTGAAGTCCTTGGGCCTTTAACATACCTTCTAGCAAAGGATTTGGGTAATCTACTAGACTTACTAGACTCAGACCTGGCCTTGGACTTGGGCACCAGCTGCTCAAGCACTGACGCAAACTCCGGACTCAAAGGGGCTGTGACCTGGAGTTGGCTGACAAGGTTTGAAAAGGTCTGAAGAAACAAACTTGATGGCATGCAGGAGAGAAGAGAGGGCTTGCAAGACAAAACTGTTTCTCCTCTAAAACAACAGCCATTTGCGTACACTGGGGACCATCATGGGCTCTCGCTGCCCCAGAGCCAATCCTTAAATAAATGATCGTACAGGTGAAAATTTTGCGCAAAAACAACGTAGGCAGGATTAAACGAAACCCATAGAAACTCACACATCTCAATTCTCCCAACTTCAAAGTGGGCAAGTATTGAGGCAAAGAGTTGTACATTTTGGTTCAGTCCATGAAACAGTGAACACAATTCCTTTGTTCCCAATGAATGGGCCTCTTGGACTCTGCCACAAAGATCACGAAAAGCCAATCGCTGCCGATGGAGAGCGTTGTGGCTGGACAATTGTTGATCATTCATGTAGGTGACGGTGCTCGAATATTTTCCTCAGGAAACCATAAAGGATCCCAGTGTATTGCAGAAAGTCTCACACAAGAATGCCACAAGAATTTGAACAGTTGAGTACAGTAGGTGGATATATTTGTGTTGTGTATGTATATATATATATATACATTATGGGTATGCAAAAAACAATCAACAATTAGAGCTCCTAATGATTGCAGGACAGTTGAATTATACGCAGCTGTTATACCCTTGATAGTACTTGATTGCTTGAATTTCGACAAAGTGACCGTCAGTCAACAAAGGGTGACCTACATGCGCACAGTGCGTGCGTATCTGATGCTGGCGGCCAGTAATGATGCGAATGGCCATCAAACTTGCTGCAGTTGGCAGAATATAATGATTCAGTATCTTCACCTGAGGCAATGTCTTTGGCAACAAGAGTGTCTTCGCCGCATTTCTTTAAAGGACTCTGACGAAGGAGAGACACGCAGCGTTGTTCCTTCTCGGCATCTGTTGCGGTAACTTTGAAACAAACTCGTCCTGTCAGCCCGTATCTTTGGTTGGTTCACATGATCTTCATATAGTTCATATTACAGTGTATATATATATAGAGAGATTCAGTTTCAGCATTTGTACTCGAGCCCGTCTGCCTTGGTGAGAGCGGGCTTGCCTTGCCCGCTGGATTGCGTCACCGGTGCCCGCCTGAAGCCACGACGGTTGTCTACTTGCAGTTCAAGGATTTGGCATCGGGGTTTGTCTGGCATCGGGATTTGGCATCGGGGTCCAAACAATGTTAAGCTCCAAACCAAAAGACATCAAAAGACACTACAAGAAAGCACTAGACCTTGTTAGACAAGCATATATACATTCCATATGCTCAAGTCTTGAAAGTTCAAGCGGTTCAAGAGTGTTCAAGTGTATGGCTTGGAACCACTGGGCAGTCGAAACCAATAGACACCACGCCGAGGCCTCCAATAGACTTGTGCTCGAATCTCGGTGCGCACAGCCCACCCATGAGACAGGACCGAATAGTCACGCTGAATTTGGCCAGATGCCAGCTGAACAGATAGATCGCAATGAGCTTCGTAGGTCTTGGCCTCGAAAAGACAAGACCTACCAGTCTTGATTCCATCTCTGCCTTGTCTTGATATATTGAATCTCCATCTGGAGTTGTCTCTTTCCTGGTCCTAGTCTTGAGGCCGACACCAGCAAAAGCAGCCCGGAGCTTGGCACATCCAATCGATGCAAAAAGCCTGACCCATCAAGGGGGTCTAAGGAATCCACACCTACAGTGACTAACTTGATACGGGACTTATATTAACCAACTCCTCCAACCTAATAGCGATGGCCTCCACCATAACTTGACTGTTGACCTAGTCTAGCTCATTCTAATGATTTCAGATGTTCATAGATTTTTGGCGTCAAACTCAATCTAACCCAAACCTTGGCCGAAGTCTTTGTCCTTGAGGATTGGTAATGAGAATCCGGAGCTCTGCAAGAAGCCAACCACCTGCTGCCTATCCAGAAGTGAGGCCGTGTCCCCATATTTGGGCGGGTAAGCTTAGTAGCTTAGAAGCTGGGTAAGGGGGGCGATTAGTATGATTAGTAGCAAGGACACCAGTACATGCAAAAGAAACAAAACTTGGGTTCTTATGAATTCCTGGATTGCGATGGACATCATCTTCTATTTCTTACGACTGCACCACTCTTGCAGCCCAAATGCTCCATGTTCTCATCATGGACTTCCCAATCGACTGGCTTCAATAGAACCATTCGATCCTCTAAGTCCATTTGCACCAAAGGTACGCTCGGTCCTCGCCCGGTCCGATCCGGTCTCCCAGTTGTTCCATCTTCTGAAAGGTCCGAAGGCGGTGAAATGGGAGATGGAACTGTTCGACTGTCGATAGCGTCGAGGCTTCGTCCCAGGCTCCGTAGAGCAAGGTCAACGTCTTGCAGGCAATTCGCACTGAGTACGCCCAGAAAGCTGCAGGCTTGCAAGAGTCCTTGCCACATCAGGGTTTTTAGTGCCACTAACTGTTAGGGCGACCAACCTCTTGGCACCAAAAATATGACCATTCGTTGCACAAAGATCTCCTGCTCTTTTTGACGGAAAGGAAACAACCATTGGCAGGCCAAGAGTCCTAACATGTTCTGCCTCCATAAGATTTGCCGTCTTTTCTCGGACGGCAGCTGCAAGCGCAAGACTAGTTCCTTCTGAAGGAGTTCCTGATGCGAGCCGATATTTTTTGAAAGGCTCGCGTGACCCACCATCAAGGCTTTCTGCAATCAACAATTCAAAAGGCTTCCAAGTTGAAGGTACACTGAGGCCATCTGAGGCCAAGATTCCAGTATTTGCAGGCCACTAGGCGTTGGGAATGCAGCTGCCCCCCAGGCCACTAGCACAAGCTCCTCCAGTTTGAAAGCTTCGAGTGGCTGCATATGCTCTTTGAGCCTCAAATAGCATTCCACCAGGAGCCAGTGGACTCTAGTTTAATGAATTCCACAAACAGTTCAAGTTTGAAGCTAAGTATGGTGTTGTGAGGTGTTGCAAGCGCACATCTTGAAACCGAGCTAGGTGTGCCGCATTGTGCCGCCGGGAGTCTTCCAGTGGAATTCGGAGCTGCAGGCACCTAGAAGGGCACACGAGCGCCAGAACTGGGCAATTTCAGCTGGCGTCGGTCGTGCGTCTCTCGTTGCCATTGATGCCTCCGTCAAAGCTGAGTGGATTGCCACTGGATCACGGACACTCGCACGGCCACATGCAACAAGAAATGAAGCCACTGGCAGCACTCCAGCTTCCTGCAGAAGGCAATCTTGCGTTTAGCATTGGTTTCTTTGGGTTCAACAACCGGAACAACTCAATCACCATCACTCTTGCTTCTATACACTCACCCTCAGCATGACATGAGGGCAACCTCATTTTCATGACTGTGTACCGTGCCTCTGCGTCCCACAGCAAAGATAAAGCCAGTTGCTGCTGCATGCCATTCTCGCATGCCGCAATAGCTGTGCTAAAGGTGATCTCGGTGATCTGCGTCCGACGTGCTCTGCCGGTCAGCAGCATATCGAGGGTCTTCCGCCAGTCGCCCAAAAAATCGGCGCTGAGTGCTGCATTGAAGGCTACGCTGGAGGGGTCTTTGATGGCAAGCTGCTCCATGGATGTTAAGAAGTGTAAGGCCCGGAGCCACTCAGATCTTTTTACCGATGCTCTTATGATCGCACTGTATCCAAAAGCATCTTTTTGCACTGCCCTGCAGTCCATTTGAGCTAGAAGTTCGAGGGCCATTTGCCAATCACCACAACCAGTAATGGCCTGACACTCAGGGAGCATGTTTGATGCATCTCACGTTGGCAACAACGAATGGAACAGTTCTAATGCGTGCCGAGAAGCAGCGTTGAAGGAAGCTGCATCCACATCTGGCAGGTCAGGTTGCTGGGATCCATTTTGTCATCCATCCATGAGCATATTTGTCTTCTACAAAACATGCCAAACAAAACTTTGCTCATTGTATTCGTTTGAGCGCTGCCATGCTTAAGATGTCGTGCGCGTTCTCTCTCTCTCTCTCTCTATGCCAGTCGAAAAAAACACGCTCTTTGCACACCGGTGATATGGCATGTGCAAGCTAAACACACATCCAAATAGAAGTGCAAGGCATAAAAACACATCACTCATGTAACATGGGCACGCAAAGGGTGAGACTGAGTTAAACTTCCTTGGAATACTCATGAGCACTGCGCTACATTGCGGCATCTCTGAACATTCGACCGTCACCGCAGTCACAGTGCCTAGTAATGTCATAGTCATGATCCGGAGAAGCTCCAAAGCATTGACCCAAGGGGCCGGTCCGAGGGGCACGTTCCAAATCGTCAGCTCCAGAGAGCGTTGATGCATTTCCTGGAAACAGGAAGGGATGAAAGAGTCCAGAAGACTCAACATGGGAGCTGCAAGGGAATGCCACAGATCGTAAAACATGAGCAGGAGTGCTTCCTTAAAAAGAAACAGCTCATGCTCATTGGAAGGAACATAATGTCTAACTTTTTCTATTGTTTCCATGCTTTGCTATTCGGACTTTTATCATCCTCACACAAAATGCTCGTGGGCTTGGCGCTCACTTGCGAGGCTTGTAGATGCCTGTGGTGTCATTTTGATCATAGTCCAGGAACGGCCAGAAGAGAATGCCAACAAAAAAAAAGTTAGGACCCAATTGAGTTGGCAAGGTGGCAAACCCAGCTATCGCAATCTGTGACCACCAGTTTTGCTGTTGGCTTTCGAAGCATTTGAAGGGTTCTACTGTAACTATCTAATCAACGTGATGTCATGGCTCATCTCCTCAGCTAAAGCTGCTTTGATAACTCTCTCTCTCTCTCCCTCTCTCTTCCCCTGTACGTATGTATGAATGAACAAATGAATGAATGCATGAATGAACGAATGAATGAATTAATGAATGCTTGAATCAAACATGCCCTTGACTGTTGATATATAATGATATATATATATATATCAACATCCCAATGTTCCCTTACCTTGACCTTTCCAAATCTTTGACCCTTCCATTTCAATGTCTCACTTAGTCCCTTTGACCGCCACATGCTTGTCCTGCATCAGTGCTGATGCTAGTGGCCAACACTCGTCGGATTGCACTGCAGAATAGCTAAAGTTGTCGTGGTCGATTCGCCGTTGTGTCATCAAGCTGAACATCAACAAGGAGAAGGTCCAGGTTCCAAACTCCTGAACAATTGAGGAAGCAAATGGAGACACACATATCACATATCGTATTAATATATCCAAAGAGTCTGGACTGTAGCCGACCAGCTGTCCTTCAAAGAAATCACCGCCGCATGATAAACATGGTGGTCGGGTTGCAAGCCCAAGTGCATTACCCGGTCCAACTGCGAGACTGCCAGCTCCCAGAGTCTGAACTTCCGCAATCGTTCCATCAGGGTACTTGTCCCAAACACATCCAAAATAATGGTTCTTTGGAACAGGTCGACGCAGTGTCTCCATTTGCCTGTGAAAGCCTGAATTGCAGGTGTCATAGTCCTCATAGTCCTTACAGGCCAGGCGAGGATTGTCTGCCATTTGCTTGATCCTGCTGCGGAGTTGTAGAGTACTCGATTTGGCTGTAGTCTCAAGAAAGCCACACGTGCCAAACCTTTCAAGACCTGCTGCCATGGTGAATCTCTTGAGGTCAAAAGAGAGGAAAAGCAGAACAGGTCCGGTGCAATGTATGAGGTCTCCATGCTTTGCAGTCTTGCCATTGCACGGGGCCAGCTTGGAACAGACAAGAGAGTACTAAAGCTGAACGCATCCAGTCCTCACATGCAAGAAGCAACGATTCGACACGGGGGAAACCACTAAAGGAGTGACATTCTTATTAACTCCACGCAAACCAGCAAAACTGTGAATGCAGCAGCTGCTTCTTTACCTAGGCCTTTCTTACTTGTCAGCAGCATGAGTGAGCACTACAATTACGCACCCCTCATTCATCAAACATGGGGTAAAGCCGGTAAAGCAGTTCAAGGGGGACGCCTACGAGAAGCAGAGCGTCGCAATGTCTGCTTTGAAATGCTGTTGGCGAGCTCGATAGCCTTCAGCCACTCCTTCTTCTGAAATGCGCTGAGTACAGAATTAAAACAAATGTTATCTGCCTTCACCTCCTGTTGTTGCATGTCGTTCAAAAGCGACAAAGCGATGTGCCATTGACCCGCTTTTGCCGCACAGGAGATGCAAGCGCTGAAGATGAACTTGTTGGGCATGAAGCTCATGCATGTCCTTGGGTGGTGCTCCAAAGCCCGAGAAAGCAGCTTCTTGTTCCTAGTAGCTTCTTGTTACTACTGGTAAGGCACTTGTTATTACTAGCGATGCACTTGTTCCTAGTAGCTTCTTGTTTCTAATAGAAGGCTAACTGATTATTTTTTTCAGCCCGTGGCCCTGCCTCCTTACCCAATTGAGTAGGCGCCTACTTAATCAAGGGAGAAGTTCGCGTACGTAGCTACTGGATGCTACTACATATGGACGCAGGATAGCGCTCGCACCAATGGTCTGGTCCTAGATTTTTAGGGAACTTAAATTCAACAGCAAGTTTAGTTGTCTGCTTCACCTGGGGCTGGTCTGCACATGATATCACGTGACGTGTGTCCATGTAATTTGATTTATCCGTTCGGTTCATGGTGTATCTTGGTCTTCTGAGAGGGTGTGATGACAGCGGGAACTGCTGGAACTGGACAGGCACAATGGGTGGCCAAAGGGAGACTGACTGTAGCGATGGCCTCCTCCCTCAGAGCGATGGCCTCCAACCTAACAACGATGGCCTCCAACGTAGTAGCAATGGCCTCCAACCTAGTAATTACCAAGTGTGTTTGACCCTTGGTCGATTCTTTTATGCTTACATGTTCGTCTCAAGCCTTCCTGGCAAACATAGAGAGACACTATGATATGGCAGGCATCAAACATGGACAGTCGTTGTGCATACATTTAATTCACGTAAACACAACACTTGATTCAATCAAGCCTCTCTTTCAAAAGGAGAAGTGATGTTTCCCACGCTTTGGATCCACATGCTTGGATTGTTGCTCTATATGTAAACTCATCTGCCTGCAACTGAAGACCTGACAGCTTGTGCATCAGGCACAACGCAGCTTTCCAATCTTCTGTGTTGCTGCACGCAGCCACTGCCCTGTTCACCTGCTTCAAGTTCACCTTCGGCTCCATCTGCGCATGGGACTGGAAACAAAACACCTCGTGAACATGGCCGCTGCACTGCATTCAGTTTCTTAATTCCAGGCTTGAGCATATGCATGGGAGAACAGTTTGCAGTTTTGAATGCTCAGGTGTGAGTCAAGCTCATTCCCGACTCTGAACAACAAGTGCGGTGGGATCAATACTACGACGCAATTTCTCTCGGTTCGCTTTCTTTTGTCTAGTGCAAGCACCCCGTGAAGAGGTTTGCTGCAGCATGAGATAGTCTTTGGATTTTGCTACTCTGCCAAGTGGTCTGCCATGAGCTTGTTCTGACTTCTGCACACATTGTAAATACGGCTTTTCTTAACTGGCCAAGTCAAAAATGAAGTCCTCAAATCTCGTGACATGTCCCACTTTAATGTTTAGTCACGGGATCTGCAATCCTTTACACATCCCTTGATCGAAGTGATGCATGGTCATGCCCCAGCAATTCCTCCCTGCTCTGGCATCGTGAAGCTCAGCCCAGCCTGACCTTTCTGGCACTCAACTACATGGAACAAGATGGAGCCCACGAACCCGAATGCAAACACGATCGAAAAGCTACATATGTCCAAATGACACTCTTGTAGGACACTTTTGTGGAACACTCTTCTGGGACACTCTTGTGGGTCAGTCTTACACGACACTCTTGTGGGTCACTCTTGTAGGAAACTCTTGCGGGATACCCTTGATACCACAAATCACTCCGTGCGGGACACTCTTATAGGATACTCTTGTGGACACTCTTATGGGACACTCTTGTCGGACATTCTTGGAGGACACTCTTGTGAAACACTTTTGTAGGACACTATTGTGGGTCACTCTTACAGGACACTCTTGTGGGACCCTCTTGTGGGACACTCTTGTAGGACACTCTTGTAGGACACTCTTGTGGGACACTCTTGTGTGACACTCTTGTAGGAAACTCTTGTGGGACACTCTTATAGGACACTCTTGTGGGACACTCTTATAGGACACTCTTGTGGGACACTCTTATAGGACACTCTTGTAGCACTCTCTGGCAGGACACTCTCGTGGGTCACTCTTGTAGGAAACTCTTGTGGAACACTCTTACAGGAAACTCTCGTGGGACACTCTTGTGTGACACTCTTGTAGGACACTCTTGTGGGACACTCTTATAGGACACTCTTGTAGGACACTCTTATGGCTCTTATGGGACCTTTTGTAGGACACTCTTGCGGGACACTCTTGTAGGACACTCTTGTGGGACACTCTTGTGGGACACTCTTGTGGGACACTCTTGTAGGACACTCTTGTGGGACACTCTTGTAGGACACTCTTGTGGGAAACTCTTGTGGGACACTCTTGTGGGACACTCTTGTAGGAAACTGTTGTGGGGCACTCTTGTAGGAAAGCCTTGTGGGACACTCTTGCAGGACACTCTCGTGGGACACTCTTGTAGGGCACTCTTGCGGGACACTCTTGTGGGACACTCTTGTGGGACACTCCTGTAGGAAACTCTTGTGGGACACTCTTGTAGGACACTCTTGTAGGACAGTGTTGTGGGACACTCTTGTAGTGCGCTCTTGTGGGACACTCTTGTGGGAGACTCTTGTGGGACACTCTTTTAGGAAACTCTTGTGGGACACTCTCGTAGGACACTCTTGTGGGGCATCTTATAGGACACTCTTGTGGGTCACTCTTATAGGGCACTCTTGCAGGACATTCTTGTGGGACACTCTTGTGAGACACTCTTGTAGGACAGACACCGTGGGACAATCTTGTTGGGACACTCTTGTGGGACACTCTTGTAGGACACTCTTGTAGGACACTCTTGTGGGACACTCTTGTAGGACACTCTTGTGTGACACTCTTGTGTGACACTCTTGTAGGACACTCTGGTGGGACACTCTTGTAGGGCACTCTTGCGGCGCACTCTTGTGGGACACGCTTGTGGGGCACTCTTATAGGACACTCTTGCGGGTCATTCTTAGAGACACTCTTGTAGGACACTCTTGTGGGTCACTGTTACAGGGCACTCTTGTGGGACACTCTCGTAGGACACTCTTGTAGGACACTCTTGTGGGACACTCTTGTGGGACACTCTTGTGTGACACTCTTGTAGGAAACTCTTGTGGGTCACTCTTGTAGGACACTCTTGTGGAACACTCTTACAGGACACTCTTGTGGGACACTCTTACGGGACACTCTTGTAGGACACTCTTGTGGGACACTCTTGTGGGACACTCTTGTGGGACACTCTCGTGGGACACTCTTGTAGGAAACTTTTGTGGGATACACTTGTAGGACACTCTTGTGGGACACTCTTGCGGGGCACTCTTGCGGGACACTCTTATAGGACACTCTTGACACTCTTGTAGGACACTCTTGTGGGACACTCTTGTGGGACACTCTTGTGTGACACTCTTGTAGGAAACTCTTGTGGGTCACTCTTGTAGGACACTCTTGTGGAACACTCTTACAGGACACTCTTGTGGGACACTCTTACGGGACACTCTTGTGGGACACTCTTGTGAGACACTCTTGTAGGACACTCTTGTGGGACACTCTTGTGGGACACTCTTGTAGGAAACTCTTGTAGAATACTCTTCTAGGACAATCTTGTGGGACACTCTTGTAGGACGCTCTTGTGGGACACTCTTGTAGGGAACTCTTGTGGGCCACTCTTGTGGGACACTCTTGTGAGACACTCTTGTAGGACACTCTTGTGGGACACTCTTGTGGGACACTCTTGTAGGAAACTCTTGTGGGGTACTCTTCTAGGACACTCTTGTGGGACAATCTTGTAGGACGCTCTTGTGGGACACTCTTGTAGGGAACTCTTGTGGGACTCTCTTGTGGGCACTCTTGTGGACTACTACTACTATTAGTACTACTAGTACTACTACTACTACTACTACTGCTGACAACTGCAGCCTTGCGCTTGTCGATGCGTCGTCAAGCGCCACTGTGTCAATGACCGCGTCAAGCAAAACCGCCTCACTGCGCACACCTTGCGTGCTCTCCGTAAGTCTCCAAAACCAGCGTTTCGTACGAGACTTCCTCCAAAAGTCACACGTCAAGTCTCCAAAACGAGCGTTTGTTTCGCGCTCCCCAGTGGCACGGCACCACGTAAACGCACTTTCCACCAAAGCCGCGCAAATCCCAATGGCACTGCGACATCACGAACGTCGCGTCGCCACACGGTCTGCCCAGACACTAGAAGCAAACGTGTCACATGACGCCACGCAATCGCACTTTCCAACAAGGCTGCGCAAATCCACATCACGAACGTCGAGTCGCCACACGGTCTGCCCACACACTGGAAGCAGTCCTGCGAGCGTTTCGTACGAGACGTCCTCCAAAAGTCACGCTTCGAGGCTGCAAGACGAGCGTTTCGTGCGGGACTTCCTCCAAAAGTCACGCGTCAAGTCTCCAAAACGTTTCGTACGAGACTTCCTCCAAAAGTCACACATCAAGTCTCCAAAACGAGTGTTTCGTACGAGACTTCCTCCAAAGTCACGTGTCAGAGTCAAGTCTCCAAAACGAGCATTTTGTACGAGACTTCCTCCAAAAGTCAAGCGGAAACACCCATCGGAGCACACACATCACGCAGCCCCGCCAAGCAGTTTCGCGCCACGAAATGTCACCTGCGTCACACCTCGCAACCTCACGATTCCCTGCGCCTGCCACGAAAATCGCACTTCCACACTTCAAAATCCGCACAAAGTACTGCGCCTGCCACGAAAAGTGACAATATCATCTCATGTGAGCTCACACAAAAATTTGCACCACACCACACGTTTGGAATGATTTCGACCCGCTCTGAGCACACTCCCATCCACCAAAATCGCCATTTCAGCTGAGACTTGTCACGAAAGCAGAGCTTCGATGCCACACCCTGAAGCGCAAATCCCAATGGCACGGCCACATCCAACACCCCAAAAACACGACTCTCCAAACGCTAATCCCAATGGAACTGCGCAGTAAACTGCGGATCTCACAAAACATCACAAAACGCTGCGCCTGCGCAGTGAAATCCTCCAGCACACTTCAACATCTTACATTTCCACGATTCCTCGCTACTTCACACGAATCTGACATGTCACGTTTTCATCCGAAACCCTCTCCAAAGCTTCCCCCAATGGCAGCGCCTTAGCGTCCTACTGCGGACGGTTGCGAACATAGAAACAATGGGTCGCGAACAAGGCTCTACCCCCAGACCCCCAGAGTTAAACGAGAACCCTTCGCTACGCATTCGGGAAAAAAAGGCTCTATTAAAGGGGCTTCCCTTTTTCCACAGCTCTTAATATATCTTAATATTCTAGACTACTTGAAGGAAGGAGGCAGGCCATGCAAAGACACGGACATACAAGATTGCAAAGCTACCACCCTCCGTCCGCCACTCGTTGCGCTTTGAAAAACATCTGAGTGACTTGACTTCTCTCAAGCGAGTCCGCACGCACCCTCACTGCTTCCTTTGCTTAAACATACTCTAACGAGTCAAACAAAATGCTCAAAATACCTGGCATCCACCCAACAATTCCACTATCTGTAACAACCAGATCACCAAGTATACGGGGTGAGGGGTGCCTCTTGCTTTCAAAGCAGAGGTTTCGCAGCCAGGGAATGCGAACTGTCTCAACTGTTCCAGAGACATGAGGAGACCTTGTTGACCTCGACATGTTGCCCGCTTGGAAATCTGCACTTGAAGTGCATGTCCTGGCATCTGGTCCAAAGTCCCCTCTCTCAAAGAGATTCCAGGTATTTCTGAGGGCCGGCCGCGCAACACCATATGGGATGATCTTGAAGCCAGACTTGCTGGCCAGACTTGCTGGACCCTCAGGGAGGAAGACTCAGGTGAGTCCTTAAATCTGGAGCTTGTCTTCAAAGCTTTCCTTCGAAGGCTCGAGCAAAGATTGATGCCAGTCTCTTTTATCTCTTCGCCTACCAATTCCACATCAAAACATCTGCAATATACATTCTGTCAGTCCTTGTTTGCTTTACTGAAATTCAGTATAGATTGCAAACACTAAGTAATATTATGTAATACACTGGTTTCTGGCGAGGACAGGCAACTCGGCAACATCGCTGTACACATTTGCGACTCGCGCAACAGCTGGCGAGCTTCGCGTCGCAGCTGCGATGTCGCCTGGGACCTCCGTCGGGATTCCTGACACGGTAACTAAACGGGTAAAAGTCAGTCGCCAGGACCCCTAAGATCTGCTAAGCCCTCAAAAACTGAGGGCGTTTTGTTGCGTAAGCATTCCATTTCTTTTCTGAAAATACCTTGAAATGTACTTGAGTGTTCAGCCACCAGCTTCTCAATGCACAACACTCGCATGCGAGCCATATCTGTGCAAATGCATATGCTGCATAGCCATGTTTAATCAATTCTACTGGTAGAAGAAACACTGTTTGAGATCGTATGGTGTTAAACTCGTTTAATTGTCAACAGAGTTGTTGATTTGGCCGGCTGAATCCGCAAGTGCTCTGGAGCTCAGCTGCACAGCGCCGTGCAGCTAGGCTCAGTGTACGGTCTAAGCCTCAGGGCGATCGAGGTCGGGGGCAGAATTTCTTGCTAAGCAAACGGGAGGTCAAGCTGTCTACCCAGGCCCGCTGACGTTATTTGTGCTTTTGAAGAGGGCAAGAACATGGAAGAACCAGCAAACAAGACCGGCAGCCAACTCTCTCCACTATCTCCACTCTGCCCAATCACGAGCCGAGGCACTCGTCGTCCTGGATGGAGTCGATTGTTCCTCTGTTTCCGACGGTTGTTGGATTCGCCTGAAGAAGGGCAAGCAGCCCGTTGATCTTCGTAGTTTCGAGGTCAAGTCCAGATTTGCGACACCAACGTTGGTGTGAAGAACCCAAGCTGAACACATGCCGTTTCAAACCTACAACAAGCGTGGCTTGGTCCAAGTATGTCCCTGCGCTTGTGCTTAAGGACACAGATTCTTTTGCTGGATGCCAAGCAGTATTCATCCAACTCGTTCAATGCAACAGGCTCCTTGGATGCATATTTAAGATTGTTTAAGTGTGTTGTGGTACCAGCAGCTTTGAACATGGAACTCACAAACGAACCTCTCCGACCAAACCTCCAAGGAGTCACCATATCTTCCATTCCGCCAGGAATGGGCCTGCCACCAGCAGCGGAGAGCAATTCGTGGTAAAGACCTTAAGAAAAGCCATGCTGCACCAGATCAGCTCAGCCAAGTTCTGCCATGCTTGCATCAGCTCAATGGCTGAGACACAGGCTGTTGGCTGTGCCACTGGCCAAGCTGCAAGCAGGAAAGCAATGGAAAGCAATCAAAAACAGATGAATTCAGTCGAACATTGCTGGCAGAGTGAACATGCTGGAAGCCATTAATGGCCACCTGTTCTGTTTCTCTCTTTATAGAACAATTACAATGGGCATTGACCTACAGTCTATAATTTGACCTGCACGTCTCACACACACACACACCTTCCAAGACTTTTCAGTGGCGTCCTTCTTTTTCATCTGGTTTCTCTGGTGCCTTGCTCGGCAAAAAACAGCTTCGCCTGTGGATCGCAGGCTGATCGGAGACATGGGGCTGGCCTTGGGGCGAAGCCAAAAATCTAGAAAAAACTGACAAAGATCCCTGCCGGAAATGAAGAATCTGAGATGATCTGAGGGATGAACATCATGAGTGATCACCTTGGGCAACAGTACCACATAACATTTGGTCAAGGCTTCCTTCATGCATTCATCCACATTCAATCAACCATGAAAACAAGCACTGATACTCAGTGTGGCGAACAACTGAGAGCATGAACTCCATTCACTCCGGTCATAACAGCCTGTTGTAGCACAGGAGTTCCCGTGGCCTCAGCGGATTGGAGCTTCAGACGCCTCAATGTCATTCCTCCCTGAGTCTTAGACGCAAAAAGCCAGTTGCTGCGGTGGCCTCACAAGCAGTGCACTTGATGAAAGCTCACCTTGCATCAACTGATCTAAGGAGGTGACATTGCAGCGGTTGCGGCCATCATTGGCAACACCTCAAGGTCCAATCACGTTGTTTAGCCAGTTTGGCCCCATCAGCCATAGGACCGTCTTGTTCGACCAATTAGCGCCATGAGACTTTGAAGAGAACTTGAATGAACTATAACTAGGGGAAGCGATTCCTTTAGAAAGCCGCAAAAGGGAAACCTATATAAACTATTAATGACTTCCATCGGGTCAGTTGTCATGGCCATCAACCCCTGAGAGCAAGACGACTGTAGATCCCAACCTGCATCAGGACCCAAGTCGCTAACATCACTCAGTGGATCAGCCAAACTTGAGGGCCAAGTTGCATTGGTTGGCTTGTGGATATTATCGCCTGGAATAGCTGCGATGGTTCATCTCAGGTATTCGGTCTATCAAGTTTGCAAAAGCTGAAGGTTCAAAAAAGGCGTTGTAGGCTGCCAGACCTGAGGGGCGGCTGTCCTAAGATGTTCAGACATTTAAGCACACACAAATGCAAAAAGTATATTCTCGATGGTTGAAATCGGTTGCGCAGCTGGTCTTTGAAGGTTTGACAGCAGCAGGTCTAAATTAGTAGCGATGGTCTCCAACCCAGAAGCGATGGCCTCCAACCAATAGCGATGGCCTCCAACATAGAAGTGATGGCCTCCAACCTAATAGCAATGGCCATCCAACCTAGAAGCGATGGCATCCAACCCAGAAGCCATGGCCTCCAACTTAATAGCGATGGCCTCCAACCTAGAAGCGCTGGCCTCCAACCTACTAGCGATGGCCTCCAACCTATGGGTCCCCTCTGGGCAGCTTCATTAAAGGAAGATAAAGGAAGCTTGTGAATGCCTCACTCCTTTGACGAACCATTCCGGGCAGGTCCCGCTGCCCAATTGACGGTTTCGAAGCACACATGATCCACCCCAAAAAGAGCGCAAAACTCTCCAGGATATTCCTTGAGTTTCGCCGTTTTAAATCCCACTACAAGCGCACGTCTTGACATCATCTTTGCTAGCATGCAGTTGCGACTCTCCCTTTGAATATATTACCACCAATCCCTAGCCTGTCTCCGCCACGTTTGACGTGGATTCCAAGAGATGCCAAGAGGCGATCCCGCAGGGCTCTGCACCAAGGGTTGCCCTGGCTGCAAAGGCGGCGCGAAAGGCCTAGGCCTGACTTGGAGTTCTTCGCAAAAGATTTAGGTTCAACAATCATCTGCAAGTCAGTTTAAACATTCATCATCTAGACTCATTGGTTTCTATATTCTTTCTATAGCAAGCCCCAAATTGTTAATGGACCTTGCATGTTTTTTGTTGGACCCAAAGCTGGACATCGTCGGGCACAACTCACAGCCGCTCAATTTTCCACAAAAAATCATGGGCCATACGCCAAAGGCTCCGGGGTTGTTGAGCCGGCGAAGACCTGGTCAACAGCACTGTTATTACCTTTGTTTCTTCATCAATCATAGAAGGTTTGAACATTGTTACTAGGTGCCTGGAAACATGCAACAATATATATATATAGATAGATATACAGTATATGTTTAGTCATATAAGGTCTAACAGAGTCTAACAAGCATGTCTACAGCTTGTCAAATATCCCTCCTGCTGATATTGAAAGACACGAAGAAGAAGAAGAAGAGAAGACAACACCATTTTGAAGACGCCTGCTGTGATGGTGTGCGGCCATCACAATATGCAATCCACTTCTCTCGGAGGATGTGCCTTGCAAAGGGGCACATCGAGCTGTGCATAGGAACCATCAGAAAAGTTAGAAAAGGAGCCCTTCTCTTGGATAGCAGAGTGCCGAATTAACATATTCAATCGAATCAACAGTCAGAAGACATTGTTTCATATTCAATGACAGTCTAGTGACGCAAAGAGATGAGACTTGTGTGCAAGGAAGGTGTCTAATGAACTCGGATAGCCTCTGCTCAAAAGCTGAGAGCAAGGCTCATACTTGTCGCGGACAAAGCCAGGCCCATCACAAAGTTGTGAGGATAGCATTATCTGCAAACCCATAAAAGCATCTAAAAGCACTGGACATGTGGGGATGACGAAAACGATCCAATGACATCAAAAAGGAATGCCTGGCGCATGTTCTTTCGCAACAACGCAAGGGTCTGCAAGTTGCTACACAGTCCTTTCACCTCAGAGTCTCAGCATGTATGGATCGTCTATATAATGTATATAGTTATATAGATAGACACGATTGAGCTCTTGACCTTAGTCACATAGGCCTCCTGACAGGTAAGGGCCACTCCAACAACAAGACAAGACAGATTGAATGCCATGTCCCGAATGCACTCCAATGTAGGTTTCACAAAACCACCAGGATCATTCTCAAAACAAATTAAAGCACTTCCAAACGCAAAGTCACAGAATTGGACGCAACATGGCATGCATCTACATGCATCGTGCATTTGCCCGGGGACCCCCATCACATCATATCGCCACTTCTGTGTTGACCATCAATGCTCAAATCTGCGGCAGGGTGCGATCTCTGCCTGTGAATGAGCTGCGAACTCTCCGATTCCGATGGCGCTGAGCAAACTGTAGCAAACCTGGACGCATCAAGAGCCCGGATCAGCAAACATACTTCGATGCTATTTGGATGTTCAAACCTTCAGAAATTGTTGAAAACTGTAGCTTGTGGACACTTCAGACCCTGGCTCTGGAGCCATGGGTGTTGCCAACCAACGTGACAGCAGGTACTCCTGAACGGGCTTTGAGCAACGATGCCGGGATCGCGCTTCCAAAGTGACTAACTCAACTAACAATTCATTCTGGTCAGTTGGTGAACTAGTTCCCCAATTGCTTGGAATTCTTGAAAACTCAAAACACAGCTGATCCGTGAGCCACGTCAGGGTCACAGCAATGACACTAAGTGCCTCACCCATCAACAGCGACTCACATGTGGTTGTAGTGTTGGAGTACGGAAAGGTATCGAGAGCTATGTCTACCTGCCAGGGAGCGGAAAAAGCCAAACTAATAGCTTCTTGTTACTACTAGTAAGGCACTTGTTACTACTAGTAAGGCACCTGTTACTACTAGTAAGGCACTTGTTACTACTAGTAAGGCACTTGTTACTACTCGTAAGGCACCTGTTACTACTAGTAAGGCACTTGTTACTACTAGTAAGGCACTTGTTACTACTAGTAAGGCCCTTGTTACTACTAGTAAGGCACTTGTTACTACTAGTAAGGCACTTGTTACTACTAGTAAGGCACCTGTTACTACTAGTAAGGCACTTGTTACTACTAGTAAGGCACTTGTTACTACTAGTAAGGCACTTGTTACTACTAGTAAGGCACTTGTTACTACTAGTAAGGCACTTGTTACTACTAGTAAGGCACTTGTTACTACTAGTAAGGCACTTGTTACTACTAGTAAGGCACTTGTTACTACTAGTAAGGCACTTGTTACTACTAGTAAGGCGCCTGCTACTACTAGTAAGGCACTTGCTACTACTAGTAAGGCACTTGTTACTACTAGTAAGGCACCTGCTACCTAGTAAGGCACTTGTTACTACTAGTAAGGCACTTGTTACTACTAGTAAGGCACTTGTTACTACTAGTAAGGCACTTGTTACTACTAGTAAGGCACCTGTTACTACTAGTAAGGCACCTGTTATTACTAGAAAGGCACCTGTTACTACTAGTAAGGCGCCTGTTACTACTAGTAAGGCGCCTGTTACTACTAGTAAGGCACTTGTTACTACTAGTAAGGCACTTGTTACTACTAGTAGGGCACTTGTTACTACTAGTAGGGCACTTGTTACTACTAGTAAGGCACTTGTTACTACTAGTAAGGCACCTGCTACTACTAGTAAGGCACCTGTTACTACTAGTAAGGCACCTGTTACTACTAGTAAGGCACCTGTTACTACTAGTAAGGCACCTGTTACTACTAGTAAGGCACCTGTTACTACTAGTAAGGCACCTGTTACTACTAGTAAGGCACCTGTTACTACTAGTAAACCACTTGTTACTACTAGTAAGGCACCTGTTACTACTAGTAAGGCACCTGTTACTACTAGTAAGGCACTTGTTACTACTAGTAAGGCACTTGTCACTACTAGTAAGGCACTTGTCACTACTAGTAAGGCACTTGTCACTACTAGTAAGGCACCTGTTATTACTAGTAAGGCACCTGTTACTACTAGTGAGGCACCTGTTACTACTAGTAAGGCACCTGTTACTACTAGTAAGGCACTTGTTACTACTAGTAAGGCACTTGTTACTACTAGTAAGGCACTTGTTACTACTAGTAAGGCACTTGTTACTACTAGTAAGGCACTTGTTACTACTAGTAAGGCACTTGTTACTACTAGTAAGGCACTTGTTACTACTAGTAAGGCACCTGTTACTACTAGTAAGGCACTTGTTACTACTAGTAAGGCACTTGTTACTACTAGTAAGGCACTTGTTACTACTAGTAAGGCACCTGTTACTACTAGTAAGGCACCTGTTACTACTAGTAAGGCACCTGTTACTACTAGTAAGGCACCTGTTACTACTAGTAAGGCACCTGTTACTACTAGTAAGGCACCTGTTACTACTAGTAAACCACATGTTACTACTAGTAAGGCACCTGTTACTACTAGTAAGGCACTTGTTACTACTAGTAAGGCACCTCTTACTACTAGTAAGGCACCTGTTACTACTAGTAAGGCACTTGTTACTACTAGCAAGGCACCTGTTACTACTAGTAAGGCACCTGTTACTACTAGTGAGGCACTTGTTACTACTAGTAAGGCACCTGTTACTCCTAGTAAGGCACTTGTTACTGCTAGTAAGGCACTTGTTACTACTAGTAAGGCACGTGTTACTACTAGTAAGGCACTTGTTACTACTAGTAAGGCACCTGTTACTACTAGTAAGGCACCTGTTACTACTAGTAAGGCACCTGTTACTACTAGTAAGGCACCTGTTACTACTAGTAAGGCACCTGTTACTACTAGTAAGGCACCTGTTACTACTAGTAAGGCACCTGTTACTACTAGTAAGGCACCTGTTACTACTAGTAAGGCACCTGTTACTACTAGTAAGGCACCTGTTACTACTAGTAAGGCGCCTGTTACTACTAGTAAGGCACCTGTTACTACTAGTAAGGCACTTGTTGCTACTAGTAAGGCACCTGTTACTACTAGTAAGGCACCTGTTACTACTAGTAAGGCACCTGTTACTACTAGTAAGGCACCTGTTACTACTAGTAAGGCGCTTGTTACTACTAGTAAGGCACTTGATACTACTAGCAAGGCACTTGATACTACTAGTAAGGCACCTGTTACTGCTAGTAAGGCACTTGTTACTGCTAGTAAGGCACTTGTTACTGCTAGTAAGGCACCTGTTACTGCTAGTAAGGCACCTGTTGCTACTAGTAAGGCACTTGTTACTACTAGTAAGGCGCCTGTTACTACTAGTAAGGCACCTGTTACTACTAGTAAGGCACTTGTTGCTACTAGTAAGGCGCTTGTTCCTACTAGTAAGGCACTTGTTGCTACTAGTAAGGCACCTGTTACTACTAGTAAGGCACATTTGTTACTACTAGTAAGGCACACCTGTTACTACTAGTAAGGCACATTTGTTACTACTAGTAAGGCACGTGTTACTACTAGTAAGGCACGAGTTACTACTAGTAAGGCGCCTGT
>CAXIVM010001766.1:0-19037 GCA_964035705.1 Porites rus | reverse complement strand
TGTTCAGTAGATGCTCCTGTACCAAAAAAAATGGCCACTCGAGATACCATGGCAAACTATGTTGATTGCCATTGGAACATGCAACTCATGGCAAACTATGTCGACTGCCATTGGCACTGCTAAATGAGATCCAACATACCATGGCAAACCATGTTGATCGCCTATACGAGAAAAGGTTGCCTCACTGCAGCGGAACCTTATGGAAGCTCCTGCTTTGAAAACAAGTATGGCCCCCATTGAGCTATGCAAGGCCCGCTTCACAAAATATCTGTGAACCACATATGGACTGAGGGTCTGCACCAAAGAGTTTGGCAAAGGTGTCATGGAGGTGTATGAGGCCAGCTTGACGCTCGTAGAGACCTGCGATCGTAGAGACCTACCTTGACCAAATGGCATCAGATAGGGAACTATATAACCACTATCATTCCAAAGATTTCTGGAAGGATGCACATATTATGAAGAATGCACTAGAATATATGTACGGGTAAAAAAAGGTTGAACATCCCAGATTCCTGGGCCAAAACCATTCAAGACTTCATGCAAGAAGTCCGCAAGCAAGCATGGTTTCCTTGGCTTTGCAAAAACCGTTCTATAGATAATTTTGGCCAAGTTGGTCAAAAAAGTGTCCTGGTGCTGAGCATGTACGAAGTACGTGCTCTCTTTTTGTGTAGGCGGAGGTCCCGGACCACACTTTGGCCAGGGCTAAGCCATGGGGTACCCAAGCCCTATCCTCCAAGACCCTCCGGTCAAAGATCAACTGCTAACCAGCCCCAAAAGGCAGGACACGATCACAAACAGCGAAAGCCAGTGCAAGCACGAGTTCGATGATGTCCGACTGGAGGGACCCCAAGCTGGCTCCCACTAGACCTGAAATGAATTGGACTGTTCACAATATATTATATATATATGTATATTATATACGTATATATTATAGTATATTTTATATATAATATATTAATATATATATAATATATTAATATATATAATATATACTTGTTCCCTTTGCCCTAATACCCAAGATGCCCTAAGCAGGGTCTGAATGGTATTTGTTGAAAAAAAATTGACCAGTATTGGTCAGGCTGGAACTCATGCCCTTTTGCGAGTTGTTTCACTTCCCAAAATATCGGAGACCGGGGTAGATACCTAACCTGACACCAACTGAATCTTCTCTCAGGGTGTTCTTGAGACGTTCTGAACGGCCAAGGAAAGATCGAAAAGCAGTCCCCGCCGTTCGTCGATTGGCCCAACCTGGTGTACCTGGTCGCAGCCTTCCTCCCTTCCGGGTGTTCCAGTGACCATAGCTGTGTGAGGGGCTGGGGCCCCGGGCCAACCAGCAAACTGGCGCTGATCCGCCCTGCAGATCCACCGGGAGCCGAAGCACCAAAGGTCCAGAGCGTCCAGAGCTGTCCGTCTCATTGCTCCGCCACACATCGACTGCAAAGGCAAGTGAAGCCCCGCGTCTCACGGAGGTGTTGCTGTCGCGAGCGCACGTCCAGCTGGAGAAATCCTTCGCGGGTGACCGGTGGCAAGCAATGTGTCAAGTGGTCAGGGGCCGCAAATGTCATTCATCAGAGTGCTAGGAACACAGAATCTGCACAAGCAAGCAAGTTCATCATATGTTTCATGTACTAACCTTGCATCTACATTCCCTTCTTCTGGGTCTCGGTGTCAGGGGATCACTGTCTGTTTAAGCATCTCTGACTATTCGCTTTTGGCGGCTGGTTCGGAATGAAGTTAGCGGCTGAACCCCCGATTTTGCGGCCTTCACCTGACTCGCTCAAAGCGGCTCCCTTTTTGTCCGACGAAGCATGTTGATCGCGAAATGTGTCCTGGCTGCGCCTGGCTGCGTCCCATGAAACCAACGAGAGTCCGATGTCACTTCGCGAAGGTCGTCGTTCGTCGTCGGTCGGAACTGCGACGCGCCAGCTGCTTGGTGGCACTTCTAAGCCTAGGTTGTTCAATACAGCAAAGAAGGGATCATCATGGATCAACCCTGGTCGCTTCACTCTCCAACAAATCATATGTTGGACGAATCCTTGGTCCCCCTTGTGGTAGCTCCGATCGTCCAACCCCAAAGGCAAGTATCAAGTACATCCCATGGCAAGACCATCCAAAATCCTCCCACCGCTCGCAGTCGGAAACGAGAGGACTCCTTCCCGCTCGTAGTTCCGACAGAGAGCTTCTCCCGGGTGGATCGTTCGAAGAGCTCGCACCAGCACTTCTCCGGTGGAGAACAGAACCCCCACAGCACAGTTGGGCTGGCAAGAATGTTGTAGAAGAGAATGAGTCCTTCGAAGGTTCTTGGTCCGCTCTATATATACATATTTTTTCAGATTCGCATATAGGCCTGTGAATGGCAGGTCAGGTGTCTTGCCTATAAACATGCCGGCATATTGATACGGTTACTACAATAAAATATGCGGATTTTAAAATAGCCGAACAGGTATTTTAGTGTACCTCCGTGAAGGATCTGCTGGGGCCGCCCAGCCATTAAAACATGCGGAAAAAACACGCGGAAAAACACTTTTCCTAAATAATAATTTCACAAAATGGCCCCTTGGCCGGCTTTGACGTGGAGGCCTTCACCGGTCCTACGTGGAGGCCTTGGCCAAGGCCTCCACGTGGGAGCGGGCAAGGCCTCCACATAGGACCGGTGAAGGCCTCCATGTGGGACCGGCCAAGGCCTCCACGTAGGACCGGTGAAGGCCTCCACGTGGGACCGGCCAGTCCCCGGTCCTGTGGAGGCCTTGGCCGGTCCCACGTGGAGGCCTTCACCGGTCCTATGTGGAGGCCTTGGTCTCACGTGGAGGCCTTGGCGGGTTTTGAGCCAAGGCCTCCACATAGGACTGGTGAAGGCCTCCACGTGGGACCGGCGCCTCCACGTGGGACCAGCCAGGGCCTCCACATACCGGCCAAGGCCTGGACCCGTGAAGGCCTCCACGTGGAGGCCTTGACCTGTCCCATGTGGAGGCCTTCACCGGTCCGACGTGGAGGCCTTGGTGGCCGGTCCCACGTGGAGGCCTCGTCGAGGCCTTGGCCGGTCCCACGGAGCCCCAACGTGGACTCTCTTACATGGATCCTGCTTATGTGGACCCCCCACGTGGATCCCTCTACGCGGACTTTCTTACGTGGACCCTTCTTATGTGGACCCCCCCCTACATGGTTAGTTTCCAAAACGGCTTTGCCCAAAATGATGCACTCATCGCAATTCCGTGGGGGCCGGCTTCTAAGTCTCCTTTAAGCTCCAACCACACTCAAAGCACAGGGATGTTAAACATGAAGGCGTGTCAATTGCAAAAACTGTGAGAGGTGTCTAGCGCGGAGCCAAGGTCCCCACATAAGGCCCGGCAATCCTGCTGTTTTTTATTGTTGTGAATGATGAAGGAACTGCACATTTAAATATGCGGAGCCGCCCGTCGCCCCCAAACATACGGACAGAATAGGAATTATACACTACCTCCGGGAGGGTCAACCCTGGGCCGCCCTCCACATATTTTAATGGCGTAACCGTAGTCTATATATTTATAACTATTATAACTAATTATACAGTATCCCTTTCATTACATTATGAACTAGATCACACCACCAGCATCTTCAACGGAAGTCGGAGCATTTCGAGCCTACATGAGTGGAAAAACAGGTCATAGAGCCGACGCGGACTGCAACCGGTGCACGGTCCGATTGAACTCTTCAAACATCAACGTCACAAATTCCTCATGTCCGGTCCTGTAGATGCCAGATGCTGGCGGAACTGAGAGTTGCTGACAATTGCACTCCCTGGGACAAACCCCAGTGAAGCATCAGTCTGGACATGGTCCATGAAGCATGTCCAGGATCCCTTTGATCTCCGAGTTCCGAACGAAGTTACTGTCCACCCTCAAAATTGCAGGGTCAAAATGAAGGAGCTGAATCCCGGTCCTTTTCAATTGGATACAATTGGTGGTATTCTTTCTGGCGCCAATGTTGCAGGTGCACAAGACCCTAAGGTCATCACGTGATCCTCTGGCAATCTGTCCTTCTAAGGTGTTGTGGCACATCGTTTGCGTGTAGGCACAGGAAAGATTGCCACTCTTTGCAAGGTGTTGGTACTGGATTCGCTTCTATAACCTGGGGAAAAAGAGCGAGCTTGTTCTTCAACCTGCCCTTCCTTTCACCCAGCCAAGGGGCCACCTCGCCAAAACTGCCGTCTCAGGCGACATGGACTGGGAAGGCTGCGAGGTGCAAAGCTCTTCGAAGGCCTGGCCCAGGAGGCAAGGCCTTCCGAACATGTCCCCCGACTGCGTCGCTTTGGATTACCCGGCTGAAAACTGACATGGACCGTGAAACCATGTGAAACCACTGGTTTGTAGAGGAAAACAGTCTTTCAGGGTGCCATTCTCAGGGTCCATGTTAGCTTTCGGGATTGTATATGTTGTTGATGTGTCGGGGGGATGGGCCACAGTTTGACCAGTGCGTGTGTCAGAAACAGTTTGACCAAAACTGCACAGTTTGACACAGTTTGGTAGGGGAGAATGTCCTTGCTTCTTGGAGGGTTACTATACTTGCAGCATCTTGCTGTCAAAAAAGTGTTGAAGTCACTTCAAAAATAATGGCTGGTCCTCTACCAAAAGAGCAGCTTTGGGATATGATATGACGGACAGGAAGGGGGTGCCAAATCCACACCCATCACTCCTCCTCCACCCCACCTCCAATACCCTCATCATCCCCTTGGCCCTTGCGAAGGCTATCGCCCTTGAGCGTGCTGCCAGCACACCCCGCTGAGCCACCAGGTAGGGTGCCTCTCGAAAAAGTTCGCCCTGGGGAAAGTCCACCTGGCAGCTCATCCACTCAGCAGCTTGCGGATGACAAATGAGTGCGTTTCGTTTTAACATTGTCATGTTATTACATGGACAAATTCCCTGGCTGTAGGAACCTATTGAGGATGATCGTCCTTTAATACCGGCCGGTTATGCTGTCACCCGGAAAAAGGCCCGATCCACACCATAGATTTTGTCCCATCCTCAAATTAAATTATAGTCTTAGACAACAGTCCTTTCAGCCCGTTCCTCTGCTGGCAGACAGATAAATAGACTTGTTGGAATACACAACTGGGCTCATCCAACGAGTTGTGTCACTCAAGGTGGCTTGTTTCATGGCAATGGTGGAACAATTGTCTGTTCACTGGGATGGTGGAACAACACAAGTAAATACCTGCCAATGCAGGTCGACCGGCCATGTTGCCTGAATAGAGCCATCAAACGCGCAAAAACCGATTAAGGCCCGGTTGACTTTAAAGCGCTGGGTTAGTCTCCTTGTCTGGGTAGACACAACAAACATCAACAAACTCCAGCCAAACATGCGGGGTTGCCTTAGTCATCTTGAATCATAAGCAGCAGCTAAGTTGTTGCAGAAAACTGACCATCAACCCATTGGTTTGGCAGTCCAGCAGAGCTGAGAAAACGACGGTTGGACGGTGTTTGATCCGGAACTCATGAGGTCACAAAACAGCTCATAAGCTTCAACCATCATCAGTTATATAATGTTGTATCAAATTAGCACGTGATGTCCCCCATAGAACAAGTGACAAGTCAATTCCAAAAATCCCAACGATGTCTGTTCTATGTATCGATACAATGACCAAGGCTCTGAAAGTAAGGTACCACCGCCCTACTGGCAAAGCTTTAAAGGCCATTTCTATTGCACAGATCTCTAGCACTCACCAGACTCACCACAGGCGCCCGACCACCACATCTCACCTGAGCTTCCAGCGCCCGACCACATGGCGTCTGTACCACTTGGAGGCCATCAGGATGCCGCGAGGCCAGGGCATCTGGAGAGACACAGAAGTCCACCTCGAAGCCTCCGCGGCCGAGGAGAGTGCTGCACCCAAGACCTCCCGAGCTCCGCCGACTGGGAGGGGAGACTGGTCTGGGCTTGATGTTTCGTAGGTGTTTGAAGAACTTGAGGCTTGTAAGGACAAGAAAAATACTGGGAGGGGAGACAGGTCTTGAGAGACTGGTCTCGCTTGTGAACCAAGGCGCCCGGAGGCAGCCCCGCTTGGTGTTTTGAGGCGCCGCGGCGCCTCCGGTGTTTCGGGTCGAGAGTCGGATCCCCACCCAAGTCCAGCGGGATCATGCATCTGAGAAGGTCCTTGGGCATAATGTCAATGACTGGAGGCTCCATCCCTAGGCAAACTGCCCGTTCGGTCAGGGCTGGGGGTCTCCCTATTCATGTACCGTAGTCTAGTCAGTTGGGATCTGATGGAGCTGTAGAGAAGTGCATGGTTGGCTAGTGACTGGACCTCCCCTTCCGTCGACTCGTCTTTTCCAGGATTCATGCTGAGTGAGAGGATTCCAGGTTTTTCCATCCAAAAACCAAGCAACTGGAAGCCACTCGGTGGAAAGTCTTCTCACCGGCACGCAGGAGCCACTGCTTGACGTCTGGATCAAAGTTCAAAACCTGCACGTGCAAACCTTGGTTTGTCGAGCTGGGGGTGCATCAAATTCAATTGGCCAAATTCTCATAGAACAGACTTGTCCAGGACATGAATGTTGAAGACTTCTCCTGTTCTGTTGTTTCAAGTCAAAAACAAGATGGCAATTCGTTTGTTGGGGACATAAGTTTTCAGACATATTCTGCCTGTACAAGCATAAGGGGTGCACTCTGTGGCATCTGTGAGAGAAACGAGTCAAGTCTCTTTTTCCCTGCCATGTTGGTTGACAGAAATTCTGTTTACATGCTGCAAAGGATGTTATCTTCTGTATACTGCCGTTCACCGCAAGCTTGGCAAGCCTAATCCTAGACTCTATAGACATCAGAAAACCATCGTGGGCAAATCAACATCTCACCACCTGCAGGCAAACCATAAATCAAATAGTAAAATACATGAATTCAGCACCTTTGTCAGTTCCACCGGTCCCAAAAAGCAGCTCAGCGACTCTCAGTCTCGTCCTTCATGCGCACCACGCTGCCACGGAAGATCGCAGCCCCGCCGCCGTGGAGCAACAGCGTCCGTTGCCACGAGACAGCGACCGCCAGCAGGAGCGTTGGTCGAAGTGCGTCACGGTGTCGGAGCTGGGCTGGCATGGCACGGAGCCAGGATAACAGTTTAAAAGCATGAACTCCTAACCAAGACTCCTGCATCCAAGACTACTTCTACCCGAAGCATCCCGAGTTCCTCGGTTTGATTCGTTGTAAGACACTGAAGATAATTCTACGATGCACCGATGCACCTCCCTGGCTGGGGCCCCTCGCTGGATGTTGTTAGCTTCGACCCCTTCCAAACCGCTGGCGTCTTCGGTCCCTGCCTGTTGAACCAGAAAACTGTGGGATAGTTATACGTTGAAATACTTCAAAAACCCAGGGTTTTGCGAGTGGAACAGGTGGGATCCTCTTAAAATGGAAAGAAGCATAGTTTTAATCTATTTTACAGTACTGTATATCATTTTACTGCTCTGGTTTGCAACATAGCTCCGCTAGCTATCCGATGATAAAGGCAATGATCCAAGCTGAACTGCATGCCATGCGTGGTTGAAGGAAAACAAAAATCCAGCCAGTCCTCTGTAAGACGTGCGAGCCTCCAGATTACCTGACCACAAGGTGTAGTCTAAACTAATAAACCCCTTGAAAAGAAGACAAAACATGTGAAACACACCCAGTTGTCAAGTTTGATAACCTGTTGGATGGTTGTCATCATTGTCATCCATCATGCATCCTGTACGTTCACACACGTTCACCCAGGTTTGCTCGCACGTCCTTTTTGCGTCACTCGAGTCTCACCGGAGTCGACTGCGGGTGAAGCTACGTTTGAAGCGGTTCCAGCCAACGGCGGAACCCGCCCGCGGGACGGCAGGACAGGGCCGGGACAGTGCTAGTTTGAATTTCTGAGATGGACTGCATCTTGAGTTTTGATGTGGAAAAACTTTTTGGAGTTCACTTGGTGTTCACTTGCAAAAAAGAAAGGGTGATGCATTGGTTGGAGACCGATGGTTCATCTGTCTTCCCGTGCCAACTCTTGAAAAGCCTTTGGTGAGCCTAAAAATTCCGTGGGTACTTCTAAAGATGCAGGGCAAATCCAATACGTCCAGCTAATCCCACCATTTCTAGGGAACCCTGTCTGACAGCTGAAGATTGATTGGCTTTCTACCGAAGATCGGACCGAGATCGGCTCGCTCAGACCGCCGGCCGCGGATGGGAGCTGCACGTGCCTGGCACGGAGCTGCATGCAGACGAGGTCGGTCTAGTCACTAGTCAATGCTTCACAAAACATGTATGGAACATGTACCTACACTCACGCCGAAAGAAGCACCCCAACAAGTCACACTGGTCACAAAATATATTGGAAGGTCACAGGACGGTGCGAACCGCATTTTAGCCCAAATCAGATGCGCCGAAGTCCATGATTGCTCTACCACTGTTCCCTTCCGGATGGGTGTTGATGGGTGTGGCCAGACTTGCGTGGTCTGTTGAGTCTAAGCGCTTGCCGCTTGCCCTCTACAAGAACCGCAAAAGGGGACAGTGTGTAAAATAACATGTGTGTATAGTCAATTCACTAACTAATCAATTATCTACTCTAATAATTTTTAAAATAAGTAATGTGCATATGATAATCCGCCGGCCCTTGGGCGCCGGCGTGTTTGATCAATGTGGCTTGTATGTAGCTTAAGTTATGTTGACTCTATATGTAATAAGAAAAGTGTCTCTGGAGCCAGTTTTTGCCTCGTCTAACTTGACCCCCCCCCCTCCCCCCAAAAAAACATCCCGAATGTATGTAGCTCACATATATCATAGCTAAAGTGAAAGGTTGTGTGCGCTTCCTTCTTATCGTCGTTCTTCTCTTGTCGTTGTCCATGCATTGCGCTTCTGCTTTGCATGCGTTTTTCTCAGGCTTTGCACCTGCACACACGTATCTATCGTTTTTTGCAGACTCAGACTGCTTGGAAATCCCCATGCCACACATGTCCTCATTACTCTCTTGTATCATGTCTGACGGAATGCTATGTACGTTTGCTGCTTCGCACGGTCTACTTCGCTCATTGTGTCACATGTCATATAATTTGTCTTCTTGCTTGGCAGGCTATACTTTGCATCCCCCAATTTCATCTCCCTGTTCTCTTATTGTATCATAATGCACGTCATTTCATGTAGGCTCCTCTGTTGCTCCAGCTGTGTTCTGGATGATGCTGTTACTTTTTCTGCTCTGTTGCAGTCTTTCCTCTTGACGCAAAAGGTAATCCGCATCTTGGGACCATTGGCTGAAAAGGCCGGCGGAACAACCCGCAGGGTGTAAATATATGTGTGTATACTGCCCCAACAGCTGCGCTTGGATATGTTTGTGGGTCTAATACGATCCAACCACCCCCAGTCATCGAACCGAGTGCCGGGCAGTGCCTCGCTACGCGAGACGAAGCAAGACGTGGACCTGCAATCGTTGTTGCGAAGTGGGCGAAATTGGACGATTCTGGAGCCCCAAATCTGTTAGTGACTTTGTGTGTGTGTCATTGTGTCATCTACGAGAATTTTATAGAATGAACACAGATCATTCACCGGGTGAAGAAAACGGACACCTCACGGAAGAGCTGACACCGAAACACCCGGAGCTTCGGGACGGCGAAAACACACGAAACGGGGCGGGCTCAGCGATGTCCAGCGATGTGGTGTCAACAAAACAGGATTGAAGAAAGGGATGAACATGATGAACATCTTGTGGCCAGAAATAAGGTTCTTATTATGTCATTAATGGTGTCCATATCCAAACTGGATGATATTGAATGTGATGAAGGAAGTGGGGCAACAGAGGTGTTTTGATGGCAAAATCGGTTCCAGCTGAGACCAGCTGAGCCTGAGTTGGTAGTTGTTGTATTTTGTTGCATCTGTTTAGCCCATGTTCAGCAATGTAACACATCTCCTGATCCGCCGAACCTCGACCTTGATGCACCGCAGTGTTCCGTGGGTGTGTGTTTGAATAGAGAGACAGACACCCTGGCCTCATGGGTAGAGACTGGTAAACTACCGTAAACTGGTCTATGTCCTTCCTCCAAGAGGGTCGCAACTCCTGGGAATCCACACGTCGCAGGAACACGGAACACGCGGCCTCCATCCGGCCCTTTTCGCCCTCTCCCAACCTGGCACCATCCATCCCATGGGACTGGAAGAGGTACATCCGTAGGTAACTCACTAAGGTAACTGACTCTTGCAGTCCCATGGAGTGTCGCATCCTGAAATGGTCTTGGCTTCACTCGAAGTGCCAAAACCTCACTCCACCCGCAGTGTCGCGCAAAAAAGCCTCGCCTCGTTCGACCTCTCGCGCCTCTCGCCTCCCCGAACCCGTGAAAACGGTCCGTCCGAAGTCTCGTCGTCGCTCGTCTGGGGGTCCCGACACCACGCTGGGTGACGATGATGTCGCTGAGACCACCGACCTGAGACGCCCCGGGTCACCGCCGCCGGGACAGACGGACGGCTGCTGCGGTGTTGATGCGGTGACAGCGGAGGGTTGGACAAGGGAGGCGGGACCGGGGTTCTTCAAGCACACGAAGTTTGCGGAGGGGATGCCTCACCGATCCTCACCGCATGGGATCGTCATGTGGCAGTCTTGGCTCGTGTTCCCCTGGTCTCAAAACAAACACAGCGGCACATGTGGCTCGGTCAGACGGTGCCAACCGGTTTTGCACCGTCAGTCGATCTGATATCGTGACTGAATCGTTCTCATCCGACATGAGTTCGGAACAAAATGAACATCCAACTTTCTGACCGTACATGGCACCTTTTTGCCACAATTACCCTACAATTATCATGTAAAATCACGTCACAATCCCTCTTTCAAACATGCCAACCTGGTCCTCTCAAACCGAAAAAGAGAGACCTCGCTCGTTTCTGGACGCCCCCCGGCTGGAAGCTCGAATGCCACGGCATCGAACTCCTGTGGAAGACGGGGGCATCGGTGGTCGGGAGGAAGCGGTTGGAGTCCGTCTGTTCCGGCTGAGTGCTTGAGGGATCGACCGGTCGACCTGAACACCCTCCGTTGGCGCGTCCAGACGGCGAGATGTGACATGGTCCGGCGACTCACCTTGAGAAAGTGGCTGTGTTCTGATCGTTGCTCTAGAGTACTCATTGCAACTTGGTGGGGCAATCATTCAATTCTTCGATCTTTGGTTCACCTTAAGCCCATCCATCCTCCATTGCCATGCATCCGACACCATCTTGAGGAGGGGTTCATAATTGGCTAATATGAACGCGGACGGTTGTAGGAACACCAGACGGAACACAATTTCGAACCATTCACTTCAAGACCGCCTTGGAAGGCTGTGGTTAAGCGCATCCAAACTTGCGAATGCCAGCTCTTTTTAAACACATGGCAAAATATAAACGCAATGCACACCATCCATGGGTCACCCGCGGAATCCCCCCGAAGAAGGAAAAGCAAAACGGAAGCTTCTCAGAGCTTCTGCCATGACAAAAAGAGACTCTCTGGAGCTTTGGAGAAGTCCGGAGACTTGGTCCTTCCAGGAGCCCTTCCGGTCCTTCCCATGTTGGCCTTGATTGATCCATCCTGACCGCTTCGACCGGTCCGGTCCGGGCTTTCTTCAGGCATGGGTCGGACATAGAGTCCAGTGTCAAAAAGTATGCCAGGGGGATGAGTGAAGGGTCAAGTCTAAGACATATTTCAGTGTTGTCCAAAATCATATGGATTCTTATTTTGATGAGCTACCGCATATAGCCTTGCATGATATCCGTTTTTCTAGTAGCGCTTAGCACCCCCAAAAACGTCCGTGCGGATCTCACCCGTCCCGTGTTGATGCAAAGGTGCCCAGACCAGACGAATGGGACTCGAAGAGTGACGAACACTTGGCTTACCATCGATTGACCCCATTTGATGACCCTAATGATCCTAATAGTATGTAATTGTTCCATACTATTCCATACATGGAGTGTCTGGGAAATCACCATTGTCATCCATTGTCAAGCATTCCCCCGAATCTTCCTGAAGATGTATATAAGTAGGTCCGTCTGTGAAACATCTGGTCCAATTGTGAGAGACACTTGGGACTTCTTCAGCCTCCGATACTTCCATCTTGCTCCGATACTTCCATCTCCTCCGTTGGATCCCATCCGGTCGATTCTGCGCCTAGATCCGACAAGCTCCCATTGGTGGCACTCTTGCAGTCCGAATGCTCCTGGACCACGGGTCTTCGTTCGTTCGTCTCGGCCCCGACGGTGCGGTGCGTGGGTGAGGTCGACCCTTCCGAACTTCCCGGGCGTGGCAGCCACGCAGGTGAAGGCGCCGGGTGAGGGGAGGAGGGTGGCTGAAAGAACCATGGTGAGTCTGTGGCTGCCACAGGCAGCTGCATGGCCTACCAAGGCAACAGCTCTGAACCGATCACAGGCGCCCTCCAGGCAGGATGAAGATGCAAGGAGTCCAAAACGGGTTTCTGCTTCTGTCACAAAACATGCAAAGTCTGTATCTGGTCTGACCTTTCCCACCAGTTCCCACACGGGCTGAGAGTCTATAGCGAAAGAATCCAGTTCCTCAGTGTGATCCTTCACTATTTACCCCTTTGCCCTTACGCACCTCCAAACTACCATTGTCAGCCCGCCTCACAAATTAGGAAGATCATGTCTGATACCGTACGACTTGTGGGTTGCTCTGTGAAATTGCAATTCGGGTCTTTGAAATCATCTTAAATCACCGCCCCTCCGCCTCCTTACTTCGGCGAAGCCTTTCACTTTCGTCCCAAAAGCGGCTCATTCGCTTGGGGTACCTTCGCTTTGGTCCTTCTCCTGGCACCATGGCACCCCACCACTCCGCCCCGGACTCGGCCCGCGGCCCGCGCGAGCTCGGCGAACTTGGCGCTCACCCGCTTCGTGGCGGTCGCTTCTGGCGCGGCCGGCGCTGGACGCGAGCGGCTCGGGAACAACAGCCAGCGGAGAAGTGGAAAAAGGCCCGTTCTCGTGGCGGAGCTCAAGGATGATGGAAGGTGTGTCGTGTTGGAAAGGATGTCAAGGGACAGGTGTTCTCTTACTTTTCCTACATTACCCTCCAACAAGGAACATGCCGAAAGATATATAAGGTGTGGATGATGATACTTAAAGCCTCGGTGCCATGCAAGTTTGGTGCTTGAGAAGCCGGACAAGAAGCGCTTGAGACATTTGTGTTTTATGGCTGAAGATGGAGAGGTGTCTTTTTTGTGGGGATGTTCAAAAACCCTCAAAGAGTAGGGGATTGAATCAGCATCTGATCAAAGCTAAGGCAATGCCTGCAGCCCCGTGGTGAATGGAACATTCCCAAAATCTGTCATCCGCTACCCGTTTGAATGTAATTAGTTCGTTGGTTGGGGGTATGCCGAGACTTGCTACATCGCTCGCGCTTCCACACGCCCCAAGACTTAAGACCTGAACAACTACCTGACTAAGGGAGCGAAGCTGTGGATCATGGGGCAATCTCTCTTACAGCTCCCATGGAAAGTGCCGGATGGTGTTGATGACACCCTTCACTTCGATCCTCCCAGAAGACCAACCAACAGAGGTGAAGTGACCGGAAAAAGGACCCGAGCTACCTGGGGTACCCATCTGGGATAGTCTAGTTCGGGTTCTGACCCACCGGAAAAGAAACCAGCTGACCACCCCATCCGATGTCCATCCCATCCACCATCGGTCCTGGGCCCTTGTGGTACTCTTCAAGCAGCACCTGCCGAGCCCCGCGCAGGTCGTGCCGAGCCATGCTCCGCTCCGCTCCGACGCGGAGCCCGTGCGCGCGGTGCGCGGCTTGGCGGCTCTTCGCGGCCATCTGGCCCAAAGAAGCCTCTTTGTCCGTCAAGTCCAATGAAAAGGACGATACAAAAACAAAAAGAACGACCCAATCCCAACAGGACCCCCAAGATCCCGCCTAGGCCTTGTTTTGGGCGACCTCGTAGCAATTGGAGGACCCCAACCCCTTCGACTTCAGGCTCTGCTCCCCTTTCGCTTGCTTCGCGAAGGCGCCTCCATGAGCTTGAGAAGTTGCGCCTCTCCGTCGGCCTGGCATCCCGAACTCCCGCGGCGCGGAGTTCGGCCGACGGACGTGACTGACTTGAGGTGTCCTTGACTGAAGATCTTCGAGGTCTTCCTTTCATAACTCCGACGGCAAACATATTATGGTTGAAAGTATCCCAATAATTCCCAAGATGGATTCCCAATGCAACCCTTCAAACGTCCTTTTTCCTACTCCATTTCCATGGACTTGGGCCTAGTTCAACCCATTTGAGGGTCAACCATGCTCCAGCCGTACTCTGCCCATCCCCACCTGCGTCCGGTCGGCTGGCGCTGCTCGCCTCGCCTGACCGTGTCCCGACGCGACCGCCGGTGATCCTGGTGATCCCATGAATGAAGCAAGTGAGTAAGGGCTGGATGACACATGTGCCATGACTTAGGATGTGGAATGACATGGACCCCCCAAAACATGGATGCAATAGCCCATCAATAGCCCATAGCCTACAGATGCACGGAGGCAAGGAGCTGGGTTAGATACCTTTTGCTAGCTGGTTTGGTACAAGTGCAACTCAGGGATGTGGCCTTTCTCGGTGTACATGATATTATAGCCCAGCACGTTGCAGCTCTTTGCATTACTCTTGCTTCCGTCACATTGTCCATAGGCCCACACATCAGTCGACATCATGTTATAGCGATATCCTATGGTGATCTGAACATGTTTCACCATGCTTCATCTCTATGATGAGAACACGCTTTACTTATGGTTCATCATGGTTCATCTATCTTACCGCGTGAGCCGTGTCGCCTGCGGATCGGAGGGCGCCACACCCGTGGCAGGCTGACCTCGGTGAAGCGGATGGAGGAGCCCTCTGGAAAGGGAAGGTCTCTGGAAAGTGTTTTCAGTTCTCATTCATGAAAGAAAGGGTGGAGCGTTTTCCCGATCATGTTTGTTCTTCGTTGTTTTCTGGAAGAAATGAGGTAGGAGCGATTCGATGGGATTTGCTGAATGGAAGGAAACCCAAGGTCCCTAAGGTCCAAAGTTTGGGATGATGCCTCTTTGTCTCGCGATCAAGAAGGGCACCAAAATAGAGTGGCTAACAAGGTTGTGCCATGTCCCTGGATCAAAGGAAGCACAACCTGATGTTGAATGACAACCTGATGTTGAATGACAATCTCACAACCCGCCCAAAAATGTGGAACATATATTAAGTTACAGTACCGTACCATTTGATGAAGAGAATCACACCTCGGCTGAAGTACATGCATGTATCTTTAAGCAAATCTTAAATGAACTGGTCTCTCTTTCCGTTCGATCCCCGGTCGTGGCTGTTCCTCACCTTTTTTACGTCACCAACTCAGACAGAAGCACCAACCTCCCCTGGGATCGGCCTTCCACCACCCTTCGGATCGGCGCCCCGGCATTTCAAAAGGATGTGAGCGATGCGAATCCTGGCCGCTTCGGCTCGGACCGGGTGCGCGTGAGCGGAGCTTGACGACGTCCGACTCGCGGGACGAAGACGTGGCGGACGCGTTCGCGTGAAGCGGGAAGAACCAGGCAACATGGCTTAGACTGGTGACACACACTGAAAAAATGCTTGGGCTGCAGGGTTTTGATTCCCACTTGAAGGTTTGTGTAACAAGATTATGACCGCGACTCCATAAATTTCCTATAATAGAAAAACAAACACAAAATCACGCAAACTGCAAAACACTTCCTCTAGTTCCTCAGAGGTCGTTTTGCTTCATACGAGTACAACCGCTTGCGGGCACTCACAAATCGTCCAAAGTATCATTCTGCCCATGCAGATACATGCAGTATATATGGCGGTTTGAAACTCATCTTGCTTCTATATTGAAATGTCTCCAAATTCTAGCACCCCAGCCCCACAGCTTCGGCGGTCGCCAGTCCTCGAGGGCGGCTTCGCCGAAGGCATGCATCTCCTGAGGCCAGCCATGCGAGTCATTGAAGCACAGTACTTGTACGACTGGAAAGTAGTCAATTAGGCAGAAAGGACAACATCAACTGAACCAGAAGCTGAATCTCAACCAGAAGAACTGAAGAACGAGGCCAAGTAACCAGAACTCAGAAGTGGAAGAAGCAGCAGAATCAGAAGAAGAAGAAGAAGAAGTAATGGTCACGCAATATACTCAAAATTATTACCGTCATTATCAATGAAGAAAACCTCAAAACAAGGTAAAACACCAAAACAACAAATCCCCCTGATCCCAAAAAGAACTGAAAAGCTTGGAAACCCTCATCTTTACCTCCAAGCTCCAACAAAACCCATGTTCCGCGCGGCTTCGATGGGCGCGGTGGGTTTCTCGGGCGCCGCTCCCATCGGCCGTCTTCAGCTTCTTCGTGGCCGCCTGACGTGCCACGCCGTGCGGTTCGCACGCCTTTGTGGAAGGAACCATCTCTTGAAGTCCCAAAGGATGGGAAGATACTTGGAAGATCATAGAAACAATCCAACCCCTTGAAACCCTTCAGGGTTTCAAACCGAACAGCTTTGTTGTTCTCCGTGTTCTTCGGTCGACCAAAGGAAACGACGGGAAGACCAGATGAGATGTCTCCAGGCATAGACTCCGGTGACAAGGGGTGACAACTACTAACCTTCAAACCTGAAAATCAGCCAACGTAGACTCTTGATTTGAACCCCCCAAGCACTATACACAGGCGCTGAGGGTTGACATTGACATGGTTTTACCCTATAGGGAGAATCACCTTGGTCAGAACGTTGGGCAGTCACCGATGCTCTGTTGGTCAAGTTCTCGCTCGCGGCCGGACAACCAACGTCCCCAGAGGTCTGCAGGGCGGATCGTTTCGCTGACAGCGACACCTTCTCCTCGGTGACGTAGTCGTCGCTAATGTCAATGTAGGCGGCTAAAGCCTGCAGTCTGAGCTGGTCCAAAAGAAAGCATATTATATGCCCAAATGAGGTGGAGGAGAGGTTCACACCCTAGAGTTTCCATGCAGTTGAAGAGTTCGAACGAAACCTGGGATGTGCCGCACCTCGATGTCGTGCTCACAAGATGTGCATAAGTCAGATCCCATCGGAATCGAGAATTGAACAAAGGGCTCCACCGGCTCGAATGGAGTTTACATGAGTGTACCTTATACTTATACCTCATAAACTGTCCAGGACTCCCAATTGCAACATGAAAGCACCATGAAACATGGCAACATGTATGGTACCGTGGTCCCCTGACAGGAAGCCAACACACTGTATGGTCTCCTGAAAACCTGTAAATAAGTTCTCAGGAAGCCAACACATCTCATCTTCCCATCATCCCATCTCTTCCCCTTCTGCGACTCTTTCCATTGGAGGGCTTCGCAGTTGCCCACTGAGTCTTGTACGCCCACCGCTTTGGCCTGGCCCGCGGAAGACGAGGTTCGCAGCAGAGTCTAAAGCCGCGGAAGACAAGGTGCTGATGGACATTGAGGTTGAAACAGGTTGAAACAAACCAATAGCAACCTGTTTGGTGATAGGACAGGTGTTTGGTGAAGTGATCTACAAAACTTGTCCTATCACTTCACCAAACATTAGCCTGCAGGTTCACAGATTCTATCGCTCGTGGCGTGGCGTTAGTGGCACAAAGTATTCACCGATGGGTCAAATCTTCCGAAAAGGCTGTCGACATTCCAGAGGAATCCAAAGGCTTCAGAAAAACGTCATGCCTTCCATCCACTCTTTCTCCAAGAACGTTCTTGGGGTCAACTTGTCATCGAGTCATCAGTCACCACACACCCCCATCCCCTGGAGCCAGGCAGTCAAAGCACTGCTAACCCGACCTCCTTCATCACTTCATTCCCACCAACACCCGGACCTGCAAACGCCTCACTCGTTCCTCCCCCCTTTCCCCCCCCCCCCCCGCGGTCGAGTTCCACTCGAACAAAGCACCTGTTCCGACGGCGTCTCCTTCTTTTTGTTGGCCGCCATGGCACCATGGGCTATTCCTGGGACGAGCCGCTCCGCGCGGGGCGGATCCAAAAGGGGCTGAGGGTCAGAGGAGGGGCTGAAAGAGCTCTCTCCTGCGGATCCAGGGTCCCCCAGATTCATCGGATGAGTGACTTCTCTGTGACTGGTCCTCTCTCAGCTAGCTGTAAAAACCGCCGTTCATTTGCAAGGGACTGAACTGGATGAGGGTCTTTCAAACATGTCCAAGGCAAATTGGGTCCAACGACGGGCTATGGATCTCCAAGTGTTCTGCACTTTTTCGGAGAGCCCGCCACCAACAAGCGGTGTAAAGGACCCAGCTACGCCACCCCCTAGCAACTGACTATCACGAACAAAGGCTGTCTGATGTCTGCTCAAAGGCTACACTTTTATAGTCGAAACCAATGCAAGAAACAAACACAGCTTTCCAACAAAAACCACTATCGGTATTTTGTACCCTGACAACCTTTCCAAAGGTTGGGACAGTTGACGAACACCGCTCTCCCGACCAGATTGAGAGGCCTCCGAGACGCCTCCGAGAACCACCCTGCCCTGGGCGTCCCAACGTAGGCAGGCAGCCTTCGGCTTGCCTGGCCCGGGAGGAGTGTTTTCGAGGGATGCTCGATTTGATGCATGGACCTGACATCCATGAATGACAGCGGGACAGCACATCACCATAGCCGGAATGCTGGAACGTAGCAGATGGGGCAAAGATTGAAGAAACACCAAGAGCTGGAACGTGCTGAGAAGTGATCCCTCGACTCGCCCCTGGTGGATCTGCAACTGAGAAGAACGATGCGGCGGACACGTTTTTTCATACAACTTCTCATTGAATCAACAAAGGCAATCTAGACTGGTGTAACATGGTGTCACCACTATACCACACACACACACACTTGGTGGTTTGGGGGGGCGTTGCATGCACGTAAATCCAACCGGCTCCACACATACACACACGACCAAAAAACAAAAAGAACGCCTTCTACCATCGTATACCCGATAAACCCCAATGCACACCTTCAGACTCAGGGAGGGTCCATGGGGGTCCCAATGTCCTCAGATTCACATCCCATCCGGTCCTGTCTGACCAGTTGAAGGTCGCCTTTTTCGGGCTCCCCAAGGTCGTGGTTTCGGTTGCCCTGCTAAGAATGAAGCAGT
>CAXIVM010001764.1:0-25549 GCA_964035705.1 Porites rus | reverse complement strand
AGAAGTCGATTAGTGTAGAATAAAGAAAAGTCACTCTAGACAGGCAGACATGTTGGAAGGGTCCCCGAGGAAGAAAAGTCGCTTGCAAAACCGAGCAAAACTCACCCATCGATGGCCCGTTCGAAGCAGAATGACACCGATTAAGTCTTGGTGTGCTGATAAACGAAGTGTTGTGCAGCTTCCTTGCTACCGCTTACCCCTTAGTTGTTAGCTGACTTAAGCCTCCTCTTACCAGCCTTCCCGCGCCGGCTTTGAACAAAAACAGACACAGAAGGGACCATGTCGGTCCTCCAGGCTCGGAGGGCACCTTGGTGGTGGTCTTTCTGCTGGCGGGGTGCTCCATGTTTGCCTGGACGCCCAGCTGGGTCCTGGCAGGGCGACCCCTATAGTCGACAGCCAATGATGGACTTTCTGAGCACGGACCGGGTGTGTAGGCAAGGCGTGTTTGGAAAGAAGGGTGGATGCTTGCATGTTAAATGTCCATGGTCTAGTACAAAACTAAAACTGGACCGACAAGCCCCATTTTGATGCAGGATCTCATGCGGTTTCAACACCTTCCGCCGAGGCCTCTGCCTTGTTCTACAACCTGGTGGTGACGGGCGACCGGCTGGATGGCACCAGCAATGACATGCGCGGGGCTGAACTCCTCATCCCCAGATTGTTCACGGTTCACATTCATTTACCCATCCAATGGATTGAAGGGGTGCCCATGAACAGAAGGTTGAAATCCTTGCAGGATTTCATGTTCACGTCAGAAAACGCCCGCTTCCAACTCCCGGTCCTTTGTTCGTGCCTCTTCGGACTTTGCATGGCATGTGGGAGATTTTGTTTGGATATCGACTGGAAGGTAAGATTGTTAATTGAAGGACTCTAGAGTCCATTATGATGATTGCACCAGTCAGTTGGGGCGTCCTCCTCCTTCAGTCGCTATGAAGAAACGCCTTCTCCTGCATTAGCTGCAGCCCCGTAACGCACAGATTTCATAACTCCTGGTCTTCTGATAATCGCAGCCAACCTCAGGTGGTGCTTGGTTTGTCTTTCGCCCCACGCCCCCCAAAAGCGACCCGTCACCGGACGCTGTCACGCCTTCGGACCGCGGTCACGCGGACCGCGGTCACGCGGACCGGAAGCTTCGGCGCCTGAGATTCCTGATCTTTGGTGCGCAAAGCGAACAGTACCGCCATGTGAACCAGTGCTGGCAGGCGCGACACGCGCGCGGTGGAGACCCACGCGGAGACACACCGCGCGGCGATGCGGGGGTGGGGTGGGGTGGGGGGGAATGCTGCAATGTAGAATGTAACATACCATCTACTGTTTTGAGAATATTTTTGCCTTTTGCTCAAAGCATCTGGATGCCTTGATTTGAGTGGGATGGTGGTGCTGGGGTTGGAGGTTCTTGAAATGGCCGAATGTTGGTTTGTGAATATGATTCAGCGAGGGTAGACGGTATGTGGAAGCATGACTGAACCTGTAGTTTGCTGAGTCTATTTTGAGACACAACCATGCGTTCGTGGCTTTGAACGCTTGTCCGTGAGGGGTGGTTGCGGTCGGAGATGTTTTTTGTGTTTGTTGGAGCCAACAAGCGCCCGGACTTTGGTCCATCAGATCGCTGTTTGAGTCGAAGTTCCGATTTGGTCCAACCCTTAAAGCTAGCATCTAATAGCACCAAAAGCCAACAAGTCAATAGCACCAAGATGACCCAACTGCAACGAACCCACTCGTGACCTTGTCAACATCTTCCAGGCCTTATCTCTGCTGGTCGATTTGCTCACCATCCTGACCGTCTGGGACGTTTGCCTGCAGGCGCAGACCTCGACGGGCACCTCGACGAGCCCGCGACGGTGGTGACGAAGAACACGGGGCGCAGTGGTGACGTGTCAGGATGAGGTGCGATACCCGCACTTCCTGCCGAAGATCAAGAGGTCTGGATCAGGAGCAGGGACATGGTCATGGTGAAGATATGGCCTGGGGGGTAGAGATACTTCAAGTGGTCCTAGCACAGATACAAATGCCCAACACGAAATCAGGGGAATAGGCCACTCTCATCTTTCTGGAGCTTTACAGGGTCCTCAGAGCTTGTGGCATCGATATTCTCAGATGGGATTCTTGTCTTGCTGGGAGGGTGTATGTATGTTCAAGGAATAGTGGACTAATTTAAAGCTTAGACTTGTCATGACCTGTCCACTTTTTGTCGGGGTGCCAAGCCCGCACCTTTCGACAAACCCAATGGAGCCGAAGACGTCAGCGGCTCCGCTGTTTGCACCGAAGAGGAGCTATGACGGTTGGGTTCGAGTCCTTTTCGCCACCTGGCTGGAAGGAATGACTAACCAGGACCCTTTGAATGTGTACTAATCATTCGTGATAGGCAGTTCTCTTCAAACCACCTTATGCGGCATTGGCATGGTCAATTCTCTACTTGTCCTTTAATTTCTTTAATGTAATTAGTCAACTTCCGAAGGAACCGCCTTTGAAAAAGGATTGCTTCATTATGGCACCTCCGGTCAATGCGCTGGTTCATTGTTACTAGCTACTTCACTCAAATAGCCTGAAGAGGAGTGCCTTCGGGAATCTTAGCCTGTGGTAGAAAAGTGGGGAAATGTGGGCAGGTGAGAACTTACCAACCTTTTTTTCATGGTTCCGAAGGATTCTGGCACACTCCCTCAGTGTTCCGAGCACCATCGCCTGATATGGACGCCAGACCTAGATAGCAAGGCCTTTTCGCGGGGAATTTGGTGGTTAAGACGCCAGACACCTTTCCAGTCAGGAACGACTTCAACTTACCATCTCCAGAACGACTTCAAACAGGTCAACCCAGCTTCTCCACCTGCCAATTCATTTTGTCCACCACAGTCGTGTCGACTTCCTCACCTTCCAAACATCGTCTCGCGGCTCTCATCTAAACTGGCCAATTCATCCGGTTTGATCCACCAGAGGCACCAGAGGCGCCTTCACTTCGGCCTTCGCTCACCTGGCCCGTGGTGAGCGCCAAGGCCTGGATTTGCTTTATGCTTGGCGCGGTGCCCATCATCTGGACCGTCTTTCTCACGGGACCTGGCCAGGCGCGGCTGCTCGGCCACGCTGGCCACCAGATGGTGTTGCTGTGGAATGGTTTTAGATGTGTCCGTTTCTCATCACATGGAAGTATATTGCTTGCATCTAGATATGACTGCTTGCACGATCTTGCACGACTTCAAAGGATGAGTCCTTACAGATACATTCTAGAATTACCGAACATCAACTGCCACACGACTAATGACCAATACTTCTATTCCTTTGGCATCAGTCGATTGATTTTTATCTTCGTGTTGCCAAGTGCTACGTGACCAGACTGCAAGACGTAGCACGTAGCAGGAGACCTAAGCGAGGGAGATGGGCGTCCGGTCTGTTGCCACAAAGCAAACCTTATTGACGTGTTCTGGAATTGCTCCATGGAGCACGAAGAACATCGCAGAGCTCTGTTTTCGGATCCTGAACCAACCGAATCAGCCATCATTGACCTTGAACATGTTTCTTTGTCCAGCGACGTGGCGGCGCGTTCGATATCGTGTGCCTAGCCGCAGTTACTCATTCGCGTGGTGAAAGAAAGGTTTTGAAGCCTCCATAATTGATCGACCACCATATAATCTAAGTGGGATGACTAGTACCCCAAAACCAAACCTTAGCACCAAAAGAGCATGGACCATGGTCAAAACAAAACACCGGTCACCGACCAAACGGCCCTTCTCGCCTCCTTCAGCTCGACGCCGCGGACGATCGACCTCGATTCCAGGGACAGATCTCAGCACCGGCGATTCTTCGGGGGCTCCGATGAGGCCGATCGACCCGATGGGGAGAAGCGGGTCAGATGGAGAGCTCTGACAAGAAGGGAGCAAGCAGGGTAACTACCCCTTGATGTTCAGGGATGATAGGAGCTGTTGAAGGTGAATCAAATGCGGAGGAAAGTCCTCCGGTGTGCACCTCAGGGTCCTTTGAGCAGCGTGAGGTGAGTCATTTTTCAGGCATGGTAAGCAGTCTGGGATCATTTTTTGGGATGGGTCACACGTGGGCCGATTGGATTAAGGGCACATCCAAGGCAAAACCCAACCCAAGAAAAAGTGTTCATCAGGTGGTTTTGGGGTGCCTGAATCTGTGCCACCGGACAAAATATGGACCACATGAGTGAACACCCAGAGGCTATATGCCAGGTTGGGTTATTACAAAGCCAACAATCATGTCTTTTCATTATCAAGAGTACGTAGGGCTATGTGTGATAGGAATGCCCGCCTTTGGGGGCTCCCAAGCAGTCCAGATTCGTTCCGGTCTTTCACGTCGTATCGCAGGTGGTTCGGAACGTCTGCGCGGGGGTCCTGGTCTTCGTCGACTTGTTGGTCACGGTCCAGGAGCCGAACGATCCCGTGAGACGTGCGGAAAGGACATGCTGGAAAGCGGCCCAGATGCTTTGGTGGACCAAGCGGACATTCCAGCGGTTTTGCTGGACTGTCCGCCTAATGAACGGTTTGGGGTTGTGAATTGCTCAGACACTTCTAGTGCCTTACTCAAAGCTAACTGTGCTTCTTTTAGGAGTTCCGAGTTTGCTTGCCGAGCCGAACCACCTAGGAACCCACATAGCAAGCCAGGCACCCAACACTTGTCAAATACCAAACCAGAGACCAAGGTATACCAAGCCACGCACCATACAAGCCCTGCCCTGCCCTGCCCCGCCCCAGCATCACACCGTGGGACGGTCCGTCGAAGGACTGGGACTTCCCGACCTTTGAAGAGCCCTTGGAAATCCAGGTGGGTTTCAGGTAAATCACCTGCTCAGAGCGCTTCGAGCCTTTTTGAGGAGAAGAAGGGAGAAAGAGCGACCATAAGTTTTGTTTCTTTTTTATGTACAGATTGTTTTTGGAGCATGCAGGACCTTTGGGCGCCTCATGACTTGGAAAAACCCCGGAGAAAAGCATTCTCAAGCCCCAGGTTGTCGGCTGAATTGGATTCTATCTTTTGAGTTTTGCTCGCACCAAGAGCGATTCGCAGTCAGGAAGGTGGGGGGCGAATTGGAGTCTGACTTCATGTGCTTCAACAACGCCTTCTTAGCCCTGCACCCTGTCCAACCACCTGCATTTCTCGAGGAAGAACCTGCGCTAGCAGTAGCACGCACTTCATTTTTCAATCTCTCCTGGGCGTTCAGCCGAGTGGAAGAGTTCACGAAAGTAGATTGTACACGAACCCACTACCACTCTGAAGAAGGAGTAGGGCGTTAACTGGGTAAGGGTGCTTACATGTGCTTACCGTTCCCGATGACCACTTTCTCATGGCAAAGGATCCCTGTGCAAAGCCACCTGGTGCCTTGTGGGAGTGAGGGTGCACTAGGACTAGCAGAAACAAGAATCTAAGAACAGTCTTCAACAGTCTGAACAGACGTCAACCAGTCAATCGTAACCAGTCAACGTTTCTGCATTTCCTGGTTACGAAAACGCCTCCTTGTCAGATCCTCACTTCCGCCAGGTCCCAACCAAGGTTTTGGGCACCTTCCACGACCGATTGAAGTGCCTTGGTGGAACTGGAAGAGGACGAAGAGGACCCAATAGCGTCCTTGTTACTAGTAGCGATGCCAGGAGCCCCTAGTAGCGTCCTTGCTCCTAGTAGCGAGGCCAGGAGCCCCTAGTAGCGTCCTTGTTACTAGTAGCGATGGCCTCCACCGAGCCGAAGGACATGGTCGTTTCTGAGTGAGGTGTCCCAAAAGCGCTTTGTCGTTTGGTCGTTTGGGTTTCGGAATGCACTGGAGTCGTCATGCACTGGAACGGTGGGCACCCTAGCTTTGCTTGTCACCAGGTGTTTCCTGATTGATTGGAGGGTCCAGGTATGGGATTCATAGACTCATGTACCAGAAAAGCTCTAGTGCTGGGTTTGTTTGAAAGGTATACATTTTTTCAGTGATTTGTATTTCGTCGTTTCAGGGTTCTATGGGGGTCTTTCTGAGCAAGGTGTGTGTAGTTTCTATTTTCTTATGCTCATTGGGTCGTAGTCGTAGCATACCCTATCACATAAGAATACATAAGATATCACACAGACCCTTCTTTGAGGCATGGTCTTAGAGGGAGAATTGCATAAGATTCTGGAGTATGCCTGAACGGAGGAGAGCCTGCTGAAGCAACCTGTGATCTTCTTGTGAAGGCTCAAGAACTTTGCTACTAGTAACACGTGCATCGCTCCTAGAAGCTTCTTGTTCCTAGTAGTAAGGCCAGGAGCGCCCCTAGTAAGTAGCGTCCTTGCTTGGACCAGGAGACGAGGGTCTTCTGCTCTTTTGCTGTTTGTGGCATCTTTTTTTCCTGCCACAGGCCACAGAAGGAACCGGTCAGTCCTACCGGGATGACCATGGTTTTCACCTGAATGTGGGAGACTGTGATGGATGACCGGATGACCCTGCACCTAAGAGACTTGAGACACCAGCACCTCAGGATGAAATTCTACAATCATAATTTGCTAAACTACCAATCATCAGGGGTAATTACATATTGTATATGATTATTGTCATTTAGATCTATCATCAATAGCTTGTGATGATTGGCAGGTGCGGGTCGAAATGAACATCAGCATCCGACCGCTGAGAACACGGGGGCATGGATGAATTGCGGGAACAGTCAGTGGATCCTTACTTTCAGGCTGTAAGAGGTTTGCAGTAGTCACCCTAGTGGTCCCCCAACAGACATGGCTTCTAAAACATTCTTGAATCGTTTTTGCACCTATCTGGTAATTCTGGGCGGAGCTGAGCAGCTGCGCCTTGCTGCGCCTTGCGCCCGAGGATCACTTGGATGGCACGGTTACTGAAACTGCGCCGTGGATGAATTGGCACCGTTGAGCTGGTGTGACCGCTTGGACTCAGGTCAACACAGCTCCGGAAGTCCGATCGGAGAAGTCAGACGGGTGTTTCACAGAAACCACTGAGTGGGGCCATTTGAACGACTGCATATAACAAAACACGGGAATCGGAATGCTATGAGTTGCATGCAGCCAGCAAAGCTTCTCAGGCACCATGTGAAGTGAAGCACCCAAATCATGTGACCCATGATTGTTTGTGGGTTGGGGCTTCCCCATCTTGAGAGCAACATGCTGGAGAAGCCTCCACCACTGGAGATCACCATGTAACAACCTCGCTTTCCAATTCTCTTCGTAAAATCCTCCAGCTGAAGTCTACGTTTTCTTGGAGGGAGTTTGTATCTGATCAATGAAATGACACCCACAATTCTTTTTCCCGCTTTGTTTGCGGCCTCACCAGTGCACGAACAAAACACGACGTCACATATGCTACTTCTAGGTCCCGACCGTTCCGTCAGACAGTCGGACTTGGCCTTAAGTCTTTCTCGTCCACACGAGGTCAGGGGGTTCTTGGTTTCTTACCCCCAAAACACGGTGCTTGACCGTCAGAACCACCTGAGAAGCTTTATTTCCAACAAACCTGTGAGAACCCTGTTTTTGTATCCTCATCGACTGGTGTTGATACCGCTTCTCGGACTCCTTCTTTTCTTAGGATTCCGCAGCCTTCCTGGAGCTGCTGGAAACGCCTCTTGGACGAGACCGTGAGATTGTTGGCTTTTGGTCGAGACTTGCTCTTTGGCCTGGGCCTATTTGAAGGGCAGATCCCAACCATGGAGGTGGTGGTTTCTGTGATAGAACCATCTTCCACCAAGATGGTTGTGCAACTCCTGATGGTTTATTTGCAACAAATAGCGCGTCGGAGTGTGCCAGTGACCTCTGTGTAGTGACCTCAAGTCGAAAGGTTTTGTCCGACTTCTCTTGGGCAAAAGAAGGACTAAGGACCTGTGTAATATCTCATTGGGGAGGCATTTCTCACAAATGGAGAGGGCCGGAGAGGTGGCGAAACAAATAGGGGGAACTCACAATAGGTTTGCCTCCAAGAATCGCTTTCGGACACCAGCGTTTCGTGGATGTGACGGTGTTCGAGGCTTGTGCCAGTACCTGCCAGGGCCCGAGTTTTTTCAAGCCGGAGGCCCCAGAGGCCAGAGGGCCAGCCGCCGGGGCCTGTTGGGGGGCGGACGCTTTTCAATGCTTTTAGGCAGGACAAAGAAAAAGACTGTAGGAATCTGGCAGGTGGGACCCAGTCGAAGAGAGAACACCGGCCAGTTTCAACTAATCCTTTTTTGGGAACTTCCTAACATGATCCAACCGCCGAACAGTGTCGTTTGGGGCTAATTCACCCATCCCGACCAACGGAGGGTCTTTGGGTCGCAGGCTCCGTCGCACCACACCCACACTCGCACACTCCCACATACATATGCCCATTTCTCAGCACACCATCACTTCCATACAACGTCATCGCAGGCAAACGGCAAACGCATGTCTTTTCTTGGCACAGGACATTCCGTGCCCATTTCTCCTGACTGCAGTGTCCGACGTCAACACCGCGGTGCGGCCACCGGCTTCACCGATGTGTTTTTTCTATGGAGTTCACATGACAGCCCACGCGACCCATGGTATGAAAAACTTGTCAATCTGAGTCCCTCTGAGGTTTCAATCCGTGGGAAGTGGCTACAGTATGGGCCTCTCTGTTGTGCACCTCGGTGGAAGGGTGCGTGTGGAAGCAGAATTTGAGCTGGGTGGAGGGAGTGCTGCTTTGGTTTTGAAACTTAATTTCCATTGGATAGATACACAACTGCGAGTGTCAATGTTTCTTCTTTGTCAGCAAGGACATTCGCAAGATTGAAGTGAACTCGGAACAGTTATCAAACATCTTCACTTTGCTGGGGCCCTTGCCTTCATACTCGCCAGACTATTTCCACCCTTGGCCGCTCTGCCATGGCATGGACTCCTGTCAGGTGATGTTTATCGACCTGCCCTTTGGCTGCACTGAGGGGATTTCAGAACTGCGGATATGATGATGTTCTTCTTGGAAGCTTATAAGATCTGAAGACAAGGAATCAAAACGGTAAACAGAGTCGTGAACATGTAGGAGAAAGCACAATTGCCATTGACATTATCTGAAGGTTTCTCTTTTTTGCAAAGTTCAATCGGAGAACGTGAGGCTGTACGGCAAGTTGTATGAGGCAGCCAGAGAGAGTACGGGAGAAAGGCGCAAAAGGTCCATGAGAGGAACACGCGTTGCCCATTCAGAGCCCTGTCCAGTTCAGTCCACCTTGGCCTCTGCGTGTGTCGGACTGGTGCATTGGTCTGAGGGCCTATTCTCGAACACAGCTCATCTACGACCCAAGCTACTATGGGCAGTACGTGGATCTCCGAGCTTCTCGGGCTTTAGACGTGGATGAAGGGAGGGGAATGGGCGAGCCAGATGCAGACGATGGTGAAAGGACTTCGTTGGACTTGGCTTCAGCCAAAACAACCATGTCGTTTGGTAGGGGACATCCAGAAATATGTACAAGACGCAGCTGGACAGACCTGTCACAAGACGCTGTGTGTGAGTGTGTGAAAACCACTTCCACCACTGGTCCATTTGACCAGGCGGATCACACGGGGGCGAAGAGAAATCAGGAGATCCGCAGATCGAAACCAACATATTTAGGAAACAACCCAGTATAAGTCCAAACATATGCCAGAACATTGTACTGGAGTGCCTTTTGTTAGCTTTGGTTGTTTACTACCATGTTGGCGGGATAGCCTAAGATCTTCCTTAGAGGCTTCCCGCTGTATATCTATGGCATGCGGTTGGTGGTTCGTGGTAGCCTTTTTTTTAAAACCTTGTACCGCGAAATCCTGCACCACTTGAGATACCTTAGGAGGCGGCATTCCCAGCGAATATGAGGTGATGGTTTGGGTGTTTGATAGATGAACAGTGGCTTTCCAAAGCCAGCGGTTTTCCACCTAGGACTCCTTCATCTGGTCCATCACTGATCAGGACAGCCGATCGGTTGGAGGGCGCGATGTCAAGATTTTCCGAACATGTGGGTTGCCGTAGGTGGCAATTTCGGAGAGTGCGATGCTGGTCATGGTAATGCTTTTTATACAACACCAAAACTCTGTTATGTTTTGGGGAGAAGACTTGCAGCAGTTGTTCCATGGTGTTTTTACCTTGTTGGACTTGGAGATCGCTGGCTTACCCATGAGCTGCAGTTCTTTGCTCATGGCGCAGGCAACCTTGGAGACTGCCTACGAGGGTGGATATCTCAAGGAGCCTACTTGTAGCACAGAGTGTTGCTCTTGGCGGAGAGGAGAACGCAAAAGCGACAGGCCTTGGGTCGTCCAGTCACCCTGAGAGTTCTGACAGATCAGTCAAGTCTTTGTTGAACACGCAAACACGACTGATCGGCAAACACGCAGGTTTCCCAATTTTATGGCCGATACTGTTCCTGTGCTACTTCAGGAAGTGGTTGCGCACGGAATTTGCATCCACATGACTGGACCATGTCCGTGCGGAGCTGTACAATGACAGGAGAACGCGTCCCACCTGATCTCCTTCGAAGCGAGCCCATCTCCTCAGAGAGACGGACCGTCAGACACCCCCGCGACCACTCGGACGACCTGGGAATCGGAGGTGATTGCGCAGGAGCTCCTGAGACGTGCGAGGTTGTCTGAAGACGTCATCTGAGGTCCTTCAGTGACAGGGTACTTGAGTGTTGGGAGACTATGAGCACAAAAGGATGAAAAGAGTATGCACAGTCTACAGCACGGCATGCAGCAATTGTTCGATTCTCCACCACCAGAACACCAGGAAACCACGGCCACCAACGGTTTGCTCGCTGACCACACGTCATCCCAAAAAGGGTTCCAAGAGAAGGCCGAAGACTTGACGAACAGAGCTGGGAAGAAACACCGATGGTCGTTCCAGGGACGGATGGTCTTGGGGATGTGTGGGAGTACCCCCTTGGACCAGTGGAGTGCCAGTATTGGGAGTAGCTCTATGACCAACCAAAGATAACATGATATAGCAAGTAAGTCATACACAAGTCCACCACTCCCAGCTCACTGGTGGTATGAAGGGATACATAGCTAGTTAGCTAGTCAGCCTTCATCAGCTAGTTCCCTCCGGACCTGGTCTTCAGACATTACGTGAATTTGTCTGCAACCTGCATTTGACGTTCTGCAAAGCTGTGGCCTTTAGTTTCTTTCTTATTGTAGATGATCGAATACAGATGCCAGGGTTCCAAGCAGCGGGATCTAACAAGTATATACGGACTGCCTCGCGGACTGCCACGCTCCGGCAAGTTCAGTAGATTCGTGTTCAATGGCCTCCGGCGAAACGCAACGCAATGCGGCGAAATCCTGCTTTCTGACCTGCAAAGTTCTTCAGACACCGATGATTTGTATTAACTCTACAACAAGAACTCGTGACACCTCTTGACTTGGCAACATTTTGAACTGCCATGAACATCCCTCTTTGGGAGTTCTCCCAGAGTGAAGCTGGAGATATCAGCTGTATCAACCGCTTCGACTCTATTCTCTCACTTTTCGGCTGCTAAGGATGGAACACCACCAGCTATGAGCCTTTCCCCTTTGCCCTGACAGATGCCACTTGACCGATAGGATTGGCTGATGCCGATGGTATCCCACCAACACCAACGGGGATTTGGCAAGATTGGCGGATGGGCATGAGCAGTAACTAGTAGCTTGAGAAGCTCGGGCCATTTTGGTGGAGGTTGAACATGAGTTTCTTCACCACGCGTCTCTCCGGCAGTTTCCACTTCGAACTGTGTGCATTGGCTGGTTCCCTGTTTGTTGAACCCAGCTCCCCCTTGATTCGAGTGACATCCACTGGTTTCCCAACTGGGCTCTAATCGGCTATGGATGGCTATGGCTATACTGCATTGACTCTCGCGGCAAACCACACCACAGCCCTGGTAGTAACTCTTGTTCTTGGAATCCCAAACATACCAAAGGTGATTGGTCAACACCTGACGAACCAAAGCTGGATCACCTGATGTGGCTTAGTCCCATGGAGCCAGTCAGGACCCATCTCCACTCAGTTCAACCTTTTTTGCATGTCAGGACCGGACTCCACTGGTCACCGGAGACCCCTCGCGCGATCTGACGCGAAAAATCCGCAAACATCTCAACTCTGACGCCCAGGTGAAGGGCAATTCACGCTTCATGAACTCTGGGATGAAGTACTTAGCGTGCCCAGCGGCCCGTTTTCACCGTGAGACAGTCATGTCAACTGCTGGTCGACTCCTGAAGAGTGGTGATTCGGTGAAGCAAACAGCATCTGCAGACAGAAAGGGAGGCAACATAGGTAGTAAGCCCCTAGTAGCGAACATTGCCCCTAGTATGTTCACATGGTGAGTGCCAAAGCTTCATGTTGCTGGTCGCACTGCTGGTCGCACTGAACGTCACGCACCTGGGAAGACACAGGTCCAAGACCACGTGGGTTCCTTGGAAGTGGACGATCCTTTTTGTCTGTTCTATCCCCCGAGCCACGATGTGGGAATGCAACATCGAAGGCTCTGATGGTTTTGTTTTTCCCCAAGTTGGTGGTGTCTTTGACCATTTTTGCCTGCTTGTCGGGAGTGCACCAACAGTTCATTGGGTTTGTCCGGTTTTTGGAACCGGGGAGTGTCCAGACCCAAACAGATGAAATCCGATGAATATACCCCCTTCCGCCTATATAAACCGCCTCTAATTTGATCCCTAACTTGAACTCCCAATGACTCATGACTTGTTCGGTAGCTTGCAGCCACCAACTCGTCTTCAAAATCACAATACTCAAGGAGCACTTCTAGAAGTTCCCGAAAGTCTTTCCTATCGAAATCCTCTTACCAAAGGTTCGCAATACTAAAGAAGCGGCAGTTTGAGAGATGGAACCTGCGTCCTATCCTGCCGCCCTCATCCTGACCTCGAGAGACCTCCATCGCCAGTCTGCCAGGCTTTGGATCAGCACGTCTGCCTTGGTCTCCTTCGCCTGTTGCCTCTGCACCGCCGATTGGCGGAGGCCGTTCCCGAGCACCGACACCGACACCGAGGTTTCGAGGTCCGTCGTGGTGTTCGGGGCCCGTTTTCCACTTCGCGGTGTTCGGTTTTCCTTCTGACCAGAAAAACCATCAGATACAGAAGAAAGGTGAGACCAGAGCAACTACTAGGGGATGGACAGCTGCGAAGCCAGGGATCATCGTGTGTCTTTTTCATGCAGATGTTTGGGAATGTACTGTAGAGAGAAACGCTGGTGTCTATGATGTGGTGACTTCGCCAGAGTGTGTCTTTGCTTGAGTGAAACGGTGTCGTACGCAACACCCGACTCGCCACTCACCGCACCGCCACCGACCGAACTTCGGCCCCCCGTCCGAACGCCGCGTTCTTCGCAGGGCGAGGCTGTTGCAAGAGATTAAGCGGGAGGCAGATGTGACGGAGCGAAGTGGAGCGAGGTGGAACGAGGTGGAACGTGCAGGAGTCACTTTTTAGTATTTCTTAGTGTGATGTTGGAAGAGATGGAGGAGGGGTCAAGAGCAACCCCCCCGATAATGGTGTGGGGACTCTTCATTTTCGGGATGTTCGAAGACGGTGTCTATAGACACGCCCTTTTGACGACCGCACTTCACAAAGACCGAATGCCCAATCTTCAATCATTTTCATCTGCCTTCTTTAACTGCAGATTCAAGTTACCTCTAGTGGCCGTAGGGACAATTGCAGGGGGTTTGGTCAGGAGAGCAATGGGGTTGGAGACCGAGAAAACACCAGCGAAGCCTGAAGGCAGCGAACTCCGGGGATGCAGCGTTTTTCACCGGAGCCGAAGGAAGAAGGACGCCCCATGGGGAAGGTTTTTCTTCAGAAACGATGACACATCTGGAAGCATTGACCATGGCGGCGAGGCAGCAAAGACTTGACCAGGGAGACTGAATAGATTGCAGATCTTCCATCCTCCGTGACACTGTCAGACACTCCGATGATGGCAGCCACCTTAGCCATGCAGTGAATGGTACAGCAAGGCAAAGCCGTCCCTTGATGTTTCATGTAGATTATTTTTTGGTGGCTCTTTCTTGTAGCAGATGAAGCACTGTCAGGCGAGACTGACACAGGTCTTGACCAAGCCACAGTCGCCAATGCAAAGTGGGGACTTGTCGTTTTGAGGAAGGTAAACTTGCGGCCATGGTGGCCACAAGGGCCATGGTGGCCACATGTTGTCCACTGCAAGCAATTCGCCACCTGCGACTGGACAACTCACCCTCCGTGACTGGGTCAGTTGCCCGTGAGACGGGGTGAGAGATCTCGCAGCGAAAGGGTGAGCCCACAACGGAGGGCGCCACCAGGCTCCACAAGACCCCACCGGGGTGTGTGAACTCGCCGGTCACTGAACATGCATCGTTTTGGCTTGCACTTCCCAGTGGTCCGGACAAGGGTTTTGTATCCCAACGACAGTTGTTGAGTTGTTTTGGTCAGAAACTTGACCAGGAAAACGTGTATACTCCCAAAGCGACCATCCAAGCCTTTTTGAAAGACACGTTCCTCTACAAATCCAGGCCTCTTCCACCAAACTAGGTTGAAGACGGCTACTAGGGGCTCCTGGCCTTATTCCTAGGAACAAGAAGCTACTAGGGGCATCCAGGCCTCTTCCACCAAACTAGGTTGATGGCTTGGCTCTCCCAATTTCCTTTGACTCTCTTGGCTCGTGAACTCTCCAATGAGATCTTCACCTGTCCTGTTCGGTCTGAGTGGGGAGTGAGTGGTCTGTCCCAACCGGTGAACATGGGAGGCCTGGTGCCGGTCACGTCGTGAACGACGTGGCCGAGCCGCTCGTTCGTTCACATGAGAACGTCTCGCGTCTCGCAGATATGCAAACCTCGAAGTCAGAACTCGGCAGGCCAAAGATTGGAAGTCTTAGATCAAATCCACCGCTCGAAATACTCCTTGAGGAGCCAAGCAGCAAAGCATCATCTTTTGCCCACACTACCTACGAAAGAAGGTTTCTCCCCAAGCCTTGAAGCTACAATCCCCTTAGTTCCCTGCGAAACCACGATGCCAGGAAGAGCAGGGGACTGGACGAGGGGCATCTGAGGACGGCGGCGCCATCGAGTACTTCGATGTCTTCCCACGCGAGTGGAGAGTTGCGCATCGGATCACTCGGACCAAAAAGAACTCTCTTTTGCTACGTTCGAGTCGCGTCCCATCGCTCCGTTCGTAGTAAGGCCAGGAGCCCCGTTCGGTTCGCGTCCGGTCGCTCCGTTCGTAGCGATGCCAGGAGCCCCGTTCGTAGCTTCTTGTTCCTAGTCTTTTGTATAGTTCGGCTTTTAATTCTGCATAGTTCTGCCTTTTTCAGTCATAGCCAAAATGGGTCCATGTTCCATGTTCAGGAAAGGGCACTTGTGAAACTGTGTAAACCATATGGCAATGGACATGGGAGATCGCACTGAACATACCTTGAGGTTCCGAGCCCCACGCGTTGGAAGATCAGCCGCTGTCAAAGCCATTTCATCCCTTCCCTTTGTGTGATACTTTTGTCGCGGGGCGTCCACGTCAACGCCATTGCACATGGCTGACTTTGTGCATCTTCGCACTGTCAAGAATAGCCTCATCCTGAAGAAGTTTAAAGAGATAGCACCATCTACCTTTGGGGGGGTTCACCACTGGACTTGGACAAACATCTGCCATTCACTCATATGGATTTTGAGGTATACCTTGGGTTTGTCCTATTACCTGCAACAGTCAGTAAACGATTATATTACACCATTTTTGAACAAGGCCTTTACCACCCATACTGGTCATTTGACCCAATTAAGGTATACCGGTTACTTGCATGTAGAAATGCCGACCTTTCAAGGTTCTTCTGCCAGGAGAGCGGCGATGTGTCGGGCCCTGTGGGCCTTACGGCTGCGCCCTCGCCACAGTCGGAGGCGGGATGACGGGCTCGGTGGTGAGACGCAATGGGGTTGGTCCGCCCCCTTAAACAAGGGCGGGAAGTTCGGCCGTCGAACGAGCCATTTGGGTTTGGAAGTGTTTAGCGATTTCGTTGGAAGGGGTTGGGAGAGCTACTGTAGAATGCCCAGTCGGCCCCAGACGTTTCTTTTTGCTGATCCGGGAATCATTTGGGATGTATGATGTGTACCATTACTTGATGGAAAGCGAAAGCGAGACGGATCAATCCAAGCGTTGGGAAACTGCGTGGAACAGAAACTGCCGCCTGACTGGTGCAGAAGACCTGTTTGACCAGTTTGGAGTGTACTACTCCAGCGTAAGAGTGTAACATGGAAGTGGACACGTCCGACCTCTTTGGAAGACGATTTTTATTGATGCAGCGGAAGACGTTTTCCATTTGTCAATCATTCCTGCAGAGAGTGTCGGAGAAACGGACTTCACCCCCCCACTTCGCCGAAGATCCCAGTGGTGCGCACGGTCCTCATCGGTCGTCAGTGGTGCGGACGGTCGCGGAGGGGTGGTCCAGAAGTCAACCGTTGATGGTTGGGGCAGATCCGGACCATTCAATCCTTGATGGGTAGAGGCAGGCTATTGGTCAGAAATGGTCCGGATGTTGAAAGACGCCCTGGACGGTGTGAAAATGAAAACTGTGAAGCAATCTCAGTCGAACAGACATATATAAATATAACGAACATGGACTTTTGATAGACCATTTGGCATTTTTCACCGCATTCTTGTAGGCGGTGCTATTTTAGCGAAGACTTCATTGACTGCTCTAACTTTTTTGTTTTTGAAGATTGTCATTTCGTATCACTGATACAAATAATACGATACTTAACTTATTAAATGTTCAGTTCAGTATAATATTCTCAACCCCTGCATACTACTAAATCAAACAAGCACCCGCAGTCGGTCCTTTTCTGGAGATAGAGGAGCTGACCATGGCTGACCACAACCGTCGCTCCCCACATCGCTGTTGCTTTCACAGGCCTCCTCCCTGCACGCAGAGATCATCTGAGACCCGAGATCGCCTTCGATCGGCACTGGGCGCTTCAGTAGACTTTCTCTGAGGTGGGCCGAGGGATCTCGATTTGTCGCCACGTTGGCCAAACCCGGGTTCTTCGAAAGAAGAACCATTACGGCAAGAGCATGGCTGCCAGGTTTTCTTTGGTCCTTTGGAGGGTCCCAGATGCTACTGGTTTGGAGGACTTCCCTGACTGCTTGGAGTTCAACGAATGCAGTTGATCATCTCCGAGGTTGTCCAGGCAACGTGTTTTCACTGGTCCACAAGACCTGGGTATGTCAGTTATGTCTTAAAGAATGTGAAACTCCCAAACCGTGAAGATCAATTCATTTCCCTCCTTGAATCACCAACTGCAAGCGGCTTGACAGAAAGCGGCTTCGAAAGTCAGACAGAGCACCAGGCCTTCCATCCCAACGACTCCCGTATCGGATGTCACAGACTCAGCCCGCCGTGGTTTACAGACATGCCAAAGGCATTGACGGTCTGTCTCCATCTGCACTTGCCGGGCCCTGTGGGGCAAACCGGAAAAAGCTGCATTGCTGACGATCTGGACGGTGAGGATAGTTTGACCCTAGGTCGGATCGGGTGTTCAAGGATCGGGGGTTCATAGGATCTATGTGGGCCTTGCCGCCTTTTTTGCTTGTTTTCTCTTTGTGAGTCGGTTCCGCACTGATAAGGTAACGAGTCAGAGTTGCTACCAGGTCAATGCTTTTCCATCGCAGACCTTTCGCAATTCTCGACGAAGCCCTGAGGAAGTTCGATCCAGTTCGGTGGACCGCCTCGCTACGTTCACATCGTTCGCGACGTTCCATCTTCACTTCGTTTTGGTGTGCTTTCGTGGATGGAAAAAGACACATTTTGCATCATTTTGCAAAGTGTCATCATTTGTCAGCAGCCCAATGCAAGACAGTAGCAGATGCCATTGTTCTGCTCCCACCAAGCTCACTCGGAGGGCACCATTTGAAGACGACACTGACCAATGTCTCGTTCACTCTCAAGGCCGTTTGCAGATCAAACAATATCATAAAGAGGTTTCGTGTGTGATTGCGGAAGCTCCCAGCAATCAATCAACAGGCCGTATAATATAATACTGTGATATATTATGTACTGCAATGTAACAATAAATACATACATATAGCTATATAAATTATGTAACATTATATATATATATGATTCGTATAATAATACTGCTATATACATACGTACATGATATAAGCATCTAATATATATATATATATAATATAATGTGTATATATATATAACATTTCCCTGCCGGTTGTTGCAGAATTTCGGAGCTCTCCACTTGAAGCGTTCTCCAACCCCGGCTCCGGTTGAAGAAACTCCCGACTGTGTTTCGGGGCGCCGCTGTCGCCATGAATCTTTTGGCGAATGCTGGCAGATGCATAGCTCCACGCGGAGCCTTTCTGCAGGCGAAGAGGGGCAGAAAGGGGCTCAGCTACAAAGGGGCTCAGCTACTTTGTAGTTTCGAAACCGAACCTCTTCCAGGGTCCTATTATGGCAGGGACGGGATGAAGAGAGGCTTCTTGAGCTTTCAATGGAACCCCTTGGCAGGATTCTTTGGCTTCTTCCGGCGGTTTCTTCGTGTTTTCACCTCACCGCGGCTCGCTTCTTCGTTCACCCAGGTGAACGCTGTGCAGAGGCGCTGGCGGACCCATCCCAAGGGCGGACGACATGGGCCGCAGTTCAACCACATGCCCACGGAGGCCAGGAGCGCCGTCCGTGTGGTTGAGCGCACCGGGCGATAATCCGGTGTTGAACGTCGATCTCCGGTTTTCCTTGGTTCTTTTTTGCTAGAAATGACTGGAGAAAAAGGATGGCCAACACCAAGCAACTGAAGCTCCCTTCGTTGATCGTGAGAAAGGCCACAGCTGTTTGCGAATTTTGTTCCAGAAGTCTTGCAGCGAAAGCGTTCTTGGAGTAGAGATCATGCTTTTCAACAAAACCAGCCATTGGTCCAGCAGTGACATAAATCCGATGAAAAGGCCCCCGGCGGCCGATACATGACACTTCGCTGAACATCTATCTCCTCATCCCCTCACCGTGGAACGGGGCACAGCACACGGACAAGGTCAGAATTTCGGAAGACTCAGAAAAGACCACAGAAAAGGCACATGTTGCGAAAAAACCATTGAGGGAGCATGCTTTGTGTCAGTCCTATTTCTTAGATCCCAAGTTGTGCTATGCAACATGGGAACGTGGAATATCCCCTCAGTAGATTTCTGTACCGAATCAGGTACCTAAGGGGCACCAACACAATCTTTGTATTTGTAAAAGCCGGAGCCTCTTCACAGAAACTGAAGCCTGGACAAGCCCGAAGGGGGCTTTGAATCTGTGTCCTGATTGTGATCGAACGAGGTGTCTCGAGTGATTTTCCGTGGACTCTTCGACCTCAATGATGTGTCTCGTTGGTTTCGACCTTGGGCGCGTCACAATCGTGTGTAAAAACCTTGGACGGGTGTCTTGTTTTTGTAACACTGATCCTGGAAGCTCAAACAATCCCAAAGACAAGAACATACTCACACGTTCAGGTACATGTAGAAAGATCTTGGAAGATTCAACTCAAGGTTCCAAACAAATCCAAAGGACATCTAAAATATTGCCGTATGTTTGAGTGCTTCTAAGCGAAGCGACGACAACAATCATGGACACAATGAAATACCAGTAGACATAACAGGATTTGGTGATTATGGCAGTAAGCATAAAGACACATATATTTTGGCCAATGCAGTTGGTCTGCCTGGACCTTCGTGGATGTCGAGTCATACTTGTCGTGCTCTTCCCCAAGCTTTTTCGCCTAGGCCTTCCTGGTTTAGTGCTCACGTTTGTCCTCCTTTTCCTCAACCTTATTGTCAAGCATCACAAACACAAACTTTACACCATCAGTTTTTGTTGGCATCTCCAAGAAGTGGTTCCTGGATGGGCTTTGGGTGCTTGATTCTGTGGACATGTAGGTAAGGGTGCTGCATCTTGCAAAGCTGAACCGTGAATTTTACTTGAGATGGTTGAGTGATTGATTTGTAAAACAATTCGACCCTTTAATGTTTGAGGCCTTGATTTAGTGTTGTGATTTCAGAATCAGGCCCAGGAGATAGCCGTATTTCCATCAGGCTGAATATACACATCGATGCCGGGCTCTTCTTGGATTGTTGCCCGAAGCGACCTTCGAACATCGCGGTTAGGTTCAAAAATCTTTTTTGTGGATATTTTGACCTTTACCACTGGCAGAGCAGCAAAATCTCTCCCATGTTGGCCACCGCTTGGGCCGTGGAACTCGGCGGAACTCGCCAACGGGCCAGGTGAAACTCGAGTGGCCGCCCAAGGACAACCGGAAGAAAGACCGACTTTGGATGACCGACCGAAAGGCCGACGTTAAGGACGACGGACATTCTCGAACCTCATTTCGGTGTTTCGTGACATGTGTTCCGTTGGGGTGTCCTGAAAACGGAATCCAAGTCCTCCGTGAAACCTTTGGTGCCAATGGGTGACAAAAGGCCGTGCCAGGTGTGCCGTTGAATCCCTCACAATCGAATCGCGCGAATCGCCAGGATCGCAGTCAGCTCTTTCTACTCCCGACTCCAAGCGCTTGATGTGCGTCACCCACGGGTGGTCGGGGCACCCGGGCGGTCCCACGGTTGCTTTGACGGAAGTGACAGTGTTCTTCTTGTTGCCCAAAGTGTGACTGTGACTGGGTGGCTTGTTGTTACTAGTAGCGATGGCCTCCACCTATTATATAGTAGCTTCTTGTTACTAGTAGCGATGGCCTCCAGCGCATATGAAGAATTTTATGGGTGGATTCTACCTCCGATACCTGAATTCTGAGGCCGGGGTGGGTGAGACGCTCCTCTACCGAAAGACAGCGGTCAACCCCATGAGGAGTGGTCTTCTCCAAGAATCAATGAGGCGCTTGAAATAAGGTTTTCATCGGAAGCAAACCACCCCGCACCATCCCGGAGCAAGATTTAGTGGTGGTCCGCAAACGGTGATTTTTCGCAAGGGCTCACCTTTGAAGACGGCGAGGCATCTGGAGACACGACATTTTTCACTTTTCCCATCTCAACAGGGTCAATGCAGCTGGGCTCAAGACTAGGGACTGCCTGAAGCACCTGGGTACTAGAGAAAACCAACAAGAGCTCACTAGCTGGTTGGACACCCAAGTGTGCTATCGGTTTATGTTCACCTGGCCACCTGGCCTGACCGGAAGACTCTTCGACGGCCCATTTGCCTAGGTATTACCCCGACGGCCTGACGGGCAAAGCGAACAAGGAGTGAGCACATGAGCGTGTGTGTTTCTCCGGATCTCCCCTCGAAGTGGTATTCTCTGGCCTTCAAATGGGGCAGGGTGGCCATACAATGGAGACCATACTGTTCCATTCAAACCGAGACCGGCTTTGGCACGCTTTGTGCCACTCCGCTTTGCCCGACTCCAGAAGATGTCCGCCATTCTGTGCATTGCCTCCAAGCACATCCACAACATCAGGGACAGCTTGACTGCAGCAGAGGCGATTTGACAGCTTCTTGGGTCGGGGAAGGGATAAAGGAGTGCTGGATATATCCAGGTAACATCATTGGTATGGGTCATCTCCAGCTTTTGCAAGTACCTCAGAAAGAGGACGAGAGTTGGGTGAAATGCACTGCCTCTTCTTCGCCATTTGGGACCACCTGGGTCCTTGGGCTCTGGAAGAACCCATCGATCCATGCACCATTCACCGGTCGATCACCTGGTCGGTCATTCGACGAAAGCGTCGTGAGATTGCTTCGATGGAAGCTTCGTTTCATGTCGAGCTGTGAAAAGGGCAGTTGTCCAGCACACTTTTGACTAGACTACCCTACACCACCCAATACCAGACTCGGCTTTCATTGAACACCCCTTGGATAGTCCAGGCAGGATGATTCAGAGGAGGGTCAAAACATGAGCTCTAAACCATTCAAAACCATTTCAGCTTTTCCCACCAAATGAGCATGATTATGAGCACGCTCACAATCCAACACAGAGTTTTTCCGCACATTTCGTGAGGAGATCAGGATGAACCGACACCTATGCCCAGAAGCCATCTTCCCTATGCCTATGTCCAATGACCGATTCGACACCGACAACCAATGACAACCCTCAGCTTTCCATTCATCGCTCCAAGTTCCACGTGACGCCATTTGGATCTTGCTACTAATAGCGATGCCCTTTGTTCCTAGTAGCTTCTTGTTACTAGTAATGCCAGGAGCTACTAGTAGCGTCTTTTCTGTTAGCGATGTCCTTGGTTCCTTGCAGCTTTCACCGAAGGAGCAGGAAAGCTGCAAGAACGACCCATTGAGTTTCTTCCCAGCTGAAACCGACGGAGGTGCGACAGCTTTGGGCCTTGGAGCCGCAGATTCGGGCCCGGAGCCTAGGAAGCCGAAGAGGACTCAAGGGGTGCCGTCTTTTCTCTTTACTCCACCGTGTTTTAAGTTTTCTTGCTTGATCTTGCTCTGCTGGTATTGAAAGAAGTTCCAGTTCCACATGTTTCAGGCGCAGTGCAAAGATTGGAAGCGGGGACGAGAGAGGACAATCTTGGGATGTGTTCAATACTGTTTGTCACCCATTCAAGTAGACTGCACACTTCCACTGTAAGGGCTGCCATGCAAGGCTCTTTTGGAATGCCCACTTAATTTATGGTATTTCTTTATCTAAGTGGGCATAAGTAAAAATATAATAAGATAGGTAATAATATAATAGACATATCATGAATTATGCCTTCGTTTTTATGGATTCTTTCTTTCATCTTTTTTCAATTAAGAAAACGACGGCAAAGATATGGAAAAATCCCATAAATTAATATCTTGTGATTCTATATAAATTTATGGCTATATCTCTTTCTTCTATATCTTTTTCCTATATTATATCTTATCATTATTTGGGCAGCAGATAAGAGATATAATAAATAATAGCTGCCGCATTGACATTAAATTATATATATATGCCAGGGATTTTATTAAAAGATCTAGAACATAAATTACAATAAAGACATCCCTGGCCCATATGATAATAAGATGAAGGATAGGGGGCCTCCAAGCCAGACCCGGCCAAACTCACCCGTGTTTCAGAAGGCCTCACCTTCCAAACACTTCCGACAGAGTTTCGGGGCAAGCTCTTTGACACTGAGTTTAAAGTTGCTGTCCATACTAGTTACTAGTACATTACGTGGAAAAAGCACACACAGACAAATCCCTTTGCTTTTTGGTTGTGTGGTATGCGTCCCGGACTGGAGGATGACTGGTTGAGTGTAAATCAGCGCTGGAGCCAATGATTGGTGGCCAGAACCCCTTGAAAAACGCGAAGGCCTTGTCAAGCACAAATACGAATGTCTCACTGCGAGCCAGAAAGTCTTGCCTGCTTGGATGCAAGAGGGAAACCTTCCAAGCGGCAAGTTTCCGATGACGCTGAGAACATATCACCCGATTGGGCGGACTTTCCCTGGGCATGGAAGATCAGAGAAGCTCGCTCATTTCAGGACATCCTCAGAGTGACGAACGATTTTTGGGCAACATCGAGCTCTGGACTGCTCCATCATCGATCAACAAAACAACGTCAGTTTCGATCCACTTGTAGCGCAGACGTTGGCCGAAGACTGGGGCGCTGGAGACAGAGGTGATTTTCTCAGCAGGGTATTACTATATGATTGTTACTATTGCACAAATTTGTACTTGTTTTCATTCATTGTATTTGTACTGTGTTCTGTTTGTACCTTTGTATGACTCATTTTCCTCAACTGTTACTGCTGTACCATGCCATGTTGCTGTACGGCTCAGTCCCCTGGACCCCTTCCTCGTGGATCTGGCATAGGATGAGCCGCTGCTTGTCGTGGCTTGTCCGTGTTATTGTCATACCACCATACCATGGAAGTTGTCAATCCCCTGTTTGCAGAGGAAACTAAGTCTTCCAAGGGACCATGCCGTCCACTTCCATGAGAGGGTACTCCCTTGTGAAAACACAGGACATTTAGTGGAAGGAGTCTGGGACTGGGAAGTGATGTTCCTTTGCACGCGATGGTCCGACAATTCACGAAAGCTAGCATGCTAGCTGAGTTCTTCTTTGCTTTAGCAATGTTGTGGTGGGAGGGGCTGCGTGCCTTAAAGATTGATATATCAAGCTAACCCCCCCCCCCGCGGTTCAACTCCCAGCTGCGCCGTGTAGGGGGTTGGTTGAACGTGTGAACGTGGTTGGTTGGGTGTAACGGTGGCTTGGTGTAAAGGGTGCTGCTGCTGCTGCCGCTCTGCTGCTTGCTGCTGCTGTTTGCTGCTGCCGCTGGTTGCCGCTTTTGTAGCTGCTGCTTTGCTACTTGTTGCGGCTTGGTGCTGCTGCTGCTGTTGCTGACGACGCCGCTGCTACTGCTGCTTGCTGCTTGCTGCTTGCTGCTTGCTGCTGCTGCTTGCTGCTTGCTGCCGGTGGTGCTTGCTGCCGGTGGTGCTGCTGCTGCTGCGGCTTGATGCTGCGCTGCTGCTGCGTGGTGCTGCTGGCTGGCTGCTGGTTGGTGGTTGCTGCTGGCTGCTGGCTGCAGGCGGCTGCTGCTGCTGCTGCTGGCTGCTGCTTGCTGCATAGGACTTGTACTTCACCGTTACAAGTTGTTTACCCCTATTTCTAACCTAATGCATGCATAAGCGGGTGGTAAATTTACCCCCCAGGCTTGCTATAACCATACACCGGCTATTTCCTCAAGACACTCTATTCTTGATACCTTTTACCAGTGCTTATCCTACACTACGGACGCCCTAGTGTATGCACAGTCCTTGTGATGCTTACCCCTCGTTCCGGCTCAAGGCATACATAAGCGGGGGGTAAATTTACCCCCCAGATTTGCCATAACCATAAGCCGGCTATTTCCTCAAGACACTCTACTCCTTCTACCTTTTACCCGTGCTTATCCTACACTACGGACGCCCTAGTGTATGCACAGTCCTTGTGATGCCAGAAATGCTTACCCCTCTTTCCAGCGCAAGGCATACATAAGCGGGGGGTAAATTTACCCCCCAGATTTGCAATAACCATACACCGGCTATTTCCTCAAGACACTCTATTCCATATACCTTTTACCCGTGCTTCTCCTACACTACGGACGCCCTAGTGTATGTACAGTCCGTATGATGTCAGAAATGCTTACCCCTCTTTCCGACTCAAGGCATACAAAAGCGGAGGGTAAATTTACCCCCCAGATTTGCCGATCACGCATCTTCGTGCCTGCCAACGAGTGCACCCGGGTTGTTCCAATGTACCCTTCCCAGTCAGCGATGTCACATTTACATTCTTTAGCGCAAAGTATGTACATAGCAACCTTCCTCCCAAAACATGTCATCCCTACATGCTTTGCCGACTATGTAACTAGTACATCCGGTGCGATTCGGCTAGCTTTCGACCTCTCCCCCTGGCCTCAAGTTCTGATCAGCTTTCGGTTTCGGTATCTCCTTGCCTGACATTCATTTTGGTCTTCACCCTGATTGGGTTGCTAGATCAGCTTTCTTGCTTCAGCCTTTTCGCTGGTGAAGGCCAGCTGCAGGTAGAGGTATTGTTTGGCTTGCAGATCAATCATCCATGGTCAGTCCTAGATGTCCCCATACACATACTCACATACTCCGTGATATCCAACGATTGAGGCAAACAATGGACATGACTGGATCCCTCTAGACTCTGGTGTTGTTTCTTCAGGCGCAGTTCAAGGCCTGCGAGGCTCAGCTGGAGCAGGCCAC
>CAXIVM010001763.1:0-23184 GCA_964035705.1 Porites rus | reverse complement strand
AGTAACAAGTGCATCGCTTCCAACAACAAGTGCCTTACTAGTAGTAACAAGAAGCTACTAGTAACAACAAGAAGCTACTAGTAACAAGTGCATCGCTTCCAACAACAAGTGCCTTACTAGTAGTAACAAGAAGCTACTAGTAACAACAAGAAGCTACTAGTAACAAGTGCATCGCTTCCAACAACAAGTGCCTTACTAGTAGTAACAAGAAGCTACTAGTAACAACATGAAGCTACTAGTAACAAGTGCATCGCTTCTAGCAACAAGTGCCTTACTAGTAGTAACAAGAAGCTACTAGTAACAACAAGAAGCTACTAGTAACAAGTGCATCGCTTCCAACAACAAGTGCCTTACTAGTAGTAACAAGAAGCTACTAGTAACAACAAGAAGCTACTAGTAACAAGTGCATCGCTTCTAGCAACAAGTGCCTTACTAGTAGTAACAAGAAGCTACTAGTAACAACATGAAGCTACTAGTAACAAGTGCATCGCTTCTAGCAACAAGTGCCTTACTAGTAGTAACAAGAAGCTACTAGTAACAACAAGAAGCTACTAGTAACAAGTGCATCGCTTCCAACAACAAGTGCCTTACTAGTAGTAACAAGAAGCTACTAGTAACAACAAGAAGCTACTAGTAACAAGTGCATCGCTTCTAGCAACAAGTGCCTTACTAGTAGTAACAAGAAGCTACTAGTAACAACAAGAAGCTACTAGTAACAACAAGAAGCTACTAGTAACAAGTGCATCGCTTCTAGCAACAAGTGCCTTACTAGTAGTAACAAGAAGCTACTAGTAACAACAAGAAGCTACTAGTAACAAGTGCATCGCTTCTAGCAACAAGTGCCTTACTAGTAGTAACAAGAAGCTACTAGTAACAACAAGAAGCTACTAGTAACAAGTGCATCGCTTCTAGCAACAAGTGCCATAAAAGTAGTAACAAGAAGCTACTAGTAACAACAAGAAGCTACTAGTAACAAGTGCATCGCTTCTAGCAACAAGTGCCTTACTAGTAGTAACAAGAAGCTACTAGTAACAACAAGAAGCTACTAGTAACAAGTGCATCGCTTCCAACAACAAGTGCCTTACTAGTAGTAACAAGAAGCTACTAGTAACAACAAGAAGCTACTAGTAACAAGTGCATCGCTTCTAGCAACAAGTGCGTTACTAGTAGTAACAAGAAGCTACTAGTAACAACAAGAAGCTACTAGTAACAAGTGCAACGCTTCTAGCAACAAGTGCCTTACTAGTAGTAACAAGAAGCTACTAGTAACAACAAGAAGCTACTAGTAACAAGTGCAATCGCTTCTAGCAACAAGTGCCTTACTAGTAGTAACAAGAAGCTACTAGTAACAACAAGAAGCTACTAGTAACAAGTGCATCGCTTCTAGCAACAAGTGCCTTACTAGTAGTAACAAGAAGCTACTAGTAACAACAAGAAGCTACTAGTAACAAGTGCATCGCTTCTAGCAACAAGTGCCTTACTAGTAGTAACAAGAAGCTACTAGTAACAACAAGAAGCTACTAGTACCAAGTGCAACGCTTCTAGCAACAAGTGCCTTACTAGTAGTAACAAGAAGCTACTAGTAACAACAAGAAGCTACTAGTAACAAGTGCATCGCTTCTAGCAACAAGTGCCTTACTAGTAGTAACAAGAAGCTACTAGTAACAACAAGAAGCTACTAGTAACAAGTGCATCGCTTCTAGCAACAAGTGCCTTACTAGTAGTAACAAGAAGCTACTAGTAACAACAAGAAGCTACTAGTAACAAGTGCATCGCTTCTAGCAACAAGTGCCTTACTAGTAGTAACAAGAAGCTACTAGTAACAACAAGAAGCTACTAGTAACAAGTGCATCGCTTCTAGCAACAAGTGCCTTACTAGTAGTAACAAGAAGCTACTAGTAACAACAAGAAGCTACTAGTAACAAGTGCATCGCTTCTAGCAACAAGTGCCTTACTAGTAGTAACAAGAAGCTACTAGTAACAACAAGAAGCTACTAGTAACAAGTGCATCGCTTCTAGCAACAAGTGCCTTACTAGTAGTAACAAGAAGCTACTAGTAACAACAAGAAGCTACTAGTAAGAAGTGCATCGCTTCTAGCAACAAGTGCCTTACTAGTAGTAACACGAAGCTACTAGTAACAACAAGAAGCTACTAGTAACAAGTGCATCGCTTCTAGCAACAAGTGCCTTACTAGTAGTAACAAGAAGCTACTAGTAACAACAAAAAGCTACTAGTAACAAGTGCATCGCTTCTAGCAACAAGTGCCTTACTAGTAGTAACAAGAAGCTACTAGTAACAACAAGAAGCTACTAGTAACAAGTGCATCGCTTCTAGCAACAAGTGCCTTACTAGTAGTAACAAGAAGCTACTAGTAACAACAAGAAGCTACTAGTAACAAGTGCATCGCTTCTAGCAACAAGTGCCTTACTAGTAGTAACAAGAAGCTACTAGTAACAACAAAAAGCTACTAGTAACAAGTGCATCGCTTTTAGCAACAAGTGCCTTACTAGTAGTAACAAGAAGCTACTAGTAACAACAAGAAGCTACTAGTAACAAGTGCATCGCTTCTAGCAACAAGTGCCTTACTAGTAGTAACAAGAAGCTACTAGTAACAACAAAAAGCTACTAGTAACAAGTGCATCGCTTCTAGCAACAAGTGCCTTACTAGTAGTAACAAGAAGCTACTAGTAACAACAAGAAGCTACTAGTAACAAGTGCATCGCTTCTAGCAACAAGTGCCTTACTAGTAGTAACAAGAAGCTACTAGTAACAACAAGAAGCTACTAGTAACAAGTGCATCGCTTCTAGCAACAAGTGCCTTACTAGTAGTAACAAGAAGCTACTAGTAACAACAAAAAGCTACTAGTAACAAGTGCATCGCTTCTAGCAACAAGTGCCTTACTAGTAGTAACAAGAAGCTACTAGTAACAACAAGAAGCTACTAGTAACAAGTGCATCGCTTCTAGCAACAAGTGCCTTACTAGTAGTAACAAGAAGCTACTAGTAACAACAAAAAGCTACTAGTAACAAGTGCATCGCTTCTAGCAACAAGTGCCTTACTAGTAGTAACAAGAAGCTACTAGTAACAACAAAAAGCTACTAGTAACAAGTGCATCGCTTCTAGCAACAAGTGCCTTACTAGTAGTAACAAGAAGCTACTAGTAACAACAAAAAGCTACTAGTAACAAGTGCATCGCTTCTAGCAACAAGTGCCTTACTAGTAGTAACAAGAAGCTACTAGTAACAACAAAAAGCTACTAGTAACAAGTGCATCGCTTCTAGCAACAAGTGCCTTACTAGTAGTAACAAGAAGCTACTAGTAACAACAAAAAGCTACTAGTAACAAGTGCATCGCTTCTAGCAACAAGTGCCTTACTAGTAGTAACAAGAAGCTACTAGTAACAACAAAAAGCTACTAGTAACAAGTGCATCGCTTCTAGCAACAAGTGCCTTACTAGTAGTAACAAGAAGCTACTAGTAACAACAAAAAGCTACTAGTAACAAGTGCATCGCTTCTAACAACAAGTGCCTTACTAGTAGTAACAAGAAGCTACTAGTAACAACAAAAAGCTACTAGTAACAAGTGCATCGCTTCTAGCAACAAGTGCCTTACTAGTAGTAACAAGAAGCTACTAGTAACTACAAAAAGCTACTAGTAACAAGTGCATCGCTTCTAGCAACAAGTGCCTTACTAGTAGTAACAAGAAGCTACTAGTAACAACAAAAAGCTACTAGTAACAAGTGCATCGCTTCTAGCAACAAGTGCCTTACTAGTAGTAACAAGAAGCTACTAGTAACAACAAAAAGCTACTAGTAACAAGTGCATCGCTTCTAGCAACAAGTGCCTTACTAGTAGTAACAAGAAGCTACTAGTAACAACAAGAAGCTACTAGTAACAAGTGCATCGCTTCTAGCAACAAGTGCCTTACTAGTAGTAACAAGAAGCTACTAGTAACAACAAAAAGCTACTAGTAACAAGTGCATCGCTTCTAGCAACAAGTGCCTTACTAGTAGTAACAAGAAGCTACTAGTAACAACAAAAAGCTACTAGTAACAAGTGCATCGCTTCTAGCAACAAGTGCCTTACTAGTAGTAACAAGAAGCTACTAGTAACAACAAAAAGCTACTAGTAACAAGTGCATCGCTTCTAGCAACAAGTGCCTTACTAGTAGTAACAAGAAGCTACTAGTAACAACAAAAAGCTACTAGTAACAAGTGCATCGCTTCTAGCAACAAGTGCCTTACTAGTAGTAACAAGAAGCTACTAGTAACAACATGAAGCTACTAGTAACAAGTGCATCGCTTCCAACAACAAGTGCCTTACTAGTAGTAACAAGAAGCTACTAGTAACAACATGAAGCTACTAGTAACAAGTGCATCGCTTCCAACAACAAGTGCCTTACTAGTAGTAACAAGAAGCTACTAGTAACAACAAGAAGCTACCAGTAACAAGTGCATCGCTTCTAGCAACAAGTGCCTTACTAGTAGTAACAAGAAGCTACTAGTAACAACAAAAAGCTACTAGTAACAAGTGCATCGCTTCTAGCAACAAGTGCCTTACCAGTAGTAACAAGAAGCTACTAGTAACAACAAGAAGCTACTAGTAACAAGTGCATCGCTTCTAGCAACAAGTGCCTTACTAGTAGTAACAAGAAGCTACTAGTAACAACAAAAAGCTACTAGTAACAAGTGCATCGCTTCTAGCAACAAGTGCCTTACTAGTAGTAACAAGAAGCTACTAGTAACAACAAAAAGCTACTAGTAACAAGTGCATCGCTTCTAGCAACAAGTGCCTTACTAGTAGTAACAAGAAGCTACTAGTAACAACAAAAAGCTACTAGTAACAAGTGCATCGCTTCTAGCAACAAGTGCCTTACTAGTAGTAACAAGAAGCTACTAGTAACAACAAAAAGCTACTAGTAACAAGTGCATCGCTTCTAGCAACAAGTGCCTTACTAGTAGTAACAAGAAGCTACTAGTAACAACAAAAAGCTACTAGTAACAAGTGCATCGCTTCTAGCAACAAGTGCCTTACTAGTAGTAACAAGAAGCTACTAGTAACAACAAAAAGCTACTAGTAACAAGTGCATCGCTTCTAGCAACAAGTGCCTTACTAGTAGTAACAAGAAGCTACTAGTAACAACAAGAAGCTACTAGTAACAAGTGCATCGCTTCTAGCAACAAGTGCCTTACTAGTAGTAACAAGAAGCTACTAGTAACAACAAGAAGCTACTAGTAACAAGTGCATCGCTTCTAGCAACAAGTGCCTTACTAGTAGTAACAAGAAGCTACTAGTAACAACAAGAAGCTACTAGTAACAAGTGCATCGCTTCTAGCAACAAGTGCCTTACTAGTAGTAACAAGAAGCTACTAGTAACAACAAAAAGCTACTAGTAACAAGTGCATCGCTTCTAACAACAAGTGCCTTACTAGTAGTAACAAGAAGCTACTAGTAACAACAAAAAGCTACTAGTAACAAGTGCATCGCTTCTAGCAACAAGTGCCTTACTAGTAGTAACAAGAAGCTACTAGTAACAACAAGAAGCTACTAGTAACAAGTGCATCGCTTCTAGCAACAAGTGCCTTACTAGTAGTAACAAGAAGCTACTAGTAACAACAAGAAGCTACTAGTAACAAGTGCATCGCTTCTAGCAACAAGTGCCTTACTAGTAGTAACAAGAAGCTACTAGTAACAACAAGAAGCTACTAGTAACAAGTGCATCGCTTCTAGCAACAAGTGCCTTACTAGTAGTAACAAGAAGCTACTAGTAACAACAAAAAGCTACTAGTAACAAGTGCATCGCTTCTAGCAACAAGTGCCTTACTAGTAGTAACAAGAAGCTACTAGTAACAACAAGAAGCTACTAGTAACAAGTGCATCGCTTCTAGCAACAAGTGCCTTACTAGTAGTAACAAGAAGCTACTAGTAACAACAAGAAGCTACTAGTAACAAGTGCATCGCTTCTAGCAACAAGTGCCTTACTAGTAGTAACAAGAAGCTACTAGTAACAACAAAAAGCTACTAGTAACAAGTGCATCGCTTCTAGCAACAAGTGCCTTACTAGTAGTAACAAGAAGCTACTAGTAACAACAAGAAGCTACTAGTAACAAGTGCATCGCTTACTCTCTACTCTCTTCTCCAAACGGTCCGCTTCAAAGCCCGAAGCTGAACAAGTCAGGTCTTTTGAGGCGGCCTCTCATGGATGCAGTAGGCAGGTTCGATTGTGATGCTTCCTCAACGTTCTTGGAAAGAAAGCTTGCAAACTCTTTTCCCGTGTGCCAGGGGCGGCTGTTGTTCCACGACCTGCAGAATTTGAGCCACGGCAGATCTCCACCATAGCGTGCCCAAGAGCTGGTGAGTGAATGCTTTTTTGTTCTTGTTTCATATAGCGCGTCAGACAGCTTCTTTGGGTGGTGCTTGGTGCTTGTTTGACTTTGCTGGGAAATTCTCTTACAGCTGTAAGCTGCTTGTGCGAAGTCAATGTTGTCAGCTTTGCCTACAGCGGCTGGAACCCTTTACGCCAATTTATTCAACCTGGTAAGTGTTTAGTGTGGAGGCCATCGCTCTTAGGTTGGAGGCCATTGCTTTTAGGTGTCCATTAATTTAAAAATACGTCAACTCCTTTAAGGTTGCAGGCCACTTTGTGCGCCGGATCTGCACTGCTATGCGTCGAAGGTGTTGAAGAGCGACGATCGATGTCAGGTGTTGATGGTGCTGATGGGCGCTCTTTGATGTGTTTGAGAGACGGTGCTCCCATATTTGCGCTTGTCCATGTGTTGCTCAGATGCATCCTCGCATGGATGACGTCAGTTTTGGCAAGCATATCATAGGTGTCCTCAGGTCTATACTTCCAGCTGTGGGTTCGTCAGTCCTGAATGTCCTAGGCACGCTGCGCTTTATACGCTCATGTGTGGGCCATGTTAAATCCTTTTCACTCTTACGGTGGTCGCTCCGCGCTGCTCTGCTGCGCCAGGATCACGGGACGCCCGGTCCGAATCGTCGGCGAAAATCCTTTTCACTCAGTTTCTTGTTACTACTAGTAAGGCACTTGTTACTAGTGTTTTGGTGAACTTATGCCAGAGTTTGCAAGGGCAATATCCTCTTATATTAACTGTCTGCACCATGGCCTCGACAAAGCTTTGTGTGGAAGACCTCTCCTCTTGGGCAGAGCCCCATAGCGTGCCTTTGCTACAAGATCCTTTGCTTCAGCCTTAGACTCAGAAGTCTTTGTGGACTCACTTTGGGCTTCAAACAGCTGAATCGCAACTCCGCTTTTCGTTTCTTGGCGGCACCCAACTGCTCAGACAAAGAGGAGGCGGCCTGATAGAGCAAAGCACTACAAGTCACGTGCACTCAAGGAGGGATGTTTGTGTTGAATGTGACGAAGCGTTTAGCGCCACACCACAAAAACGGGGCTGGGCCTCAGGTAACCCAGGGTGGCCAGGGATGGGGAGCAAAAAAGAAATCCGCTACTCCCTCAACCTCAACTTGGTTACAAGCAAAGCATCAATGTCCCAAGCAAAGAGAACAAACATTTGTGAAAAACGTTCCACATGACATGTTATCACATTCTTTGGACAATATATGACAATATGAAACTTTGTATTTTGGAGGAGTGCCTGTTTCTGGTGATTAAAGTGGAAGCGGCACTGGCATTTTATGAGTTTCTCATCGCCTCGGCAGGTGAAATTGCACAAAGTCGAGGCATACGAACAAGGAGTTGTTGGAAAGGCGATGGCGCTGCAGATTTTGCATTGTTTTTGTGCGACTTTTGTGTGGTTGTTGGTGCAAAAATCTCATCAGGTTGGAGGCCGATCGCTCCTAGGTCGGAGGCCATCGCTCCTAGGTTGTAGACCATCTCTACTAGGTTGGAGGCCATCGCTACTAGGTTGGAGGCCATCGGTCCAACTTTCTCGTTCAAACATCCTCAGATGGTCCTTTGCTTGCTTTCTGGACTCTGCTTGTTTCCTTTGCTTGCAATTTTTTTTGGTATCAAAAGGCTGCTGGTATCCTTTGCACTGCTACGATCATCAAGAAGCTACTAGTAGCTCCTGGCAATACTACTAGTAACAAGAAGCTACTAGTAGCTCCTGACAATACTACTAGTATCAAGAAGCTACTGACATTACTACTAGTATTAATTATACAAGCATAGACCCCAAACAGCTTCAACACGATTCGTTTAGACCAATATTAGTCAAACATCGATTTCTTGGTACGCCCTACTTTCACCCCAAGAGCAAACTGCTTCATCAATGAATTTTTCTCGGCATTGACATCGCTTTTTGTTCGGCCACACTCCTCTCCAGTAAGCCGGGCCACAGAGACCAGCCACAGAGTTCAGGGGCGCGGCCAAGACAAGGTCAAGAGGAGGACAAGAGCCCAGTAAGCCGTCCATAGCACACGAGCGCGCGCGCCCGCGCGCTCGCCCTGCTCTTTCTCTCTCTCTCTCTCTCTGTCTGTTTGTCTTTCTTTCTTTCGTTCGTTCGTTCGTTTGCTCTTTCTTTCTTTCTTTCTTTCTTTGTCTCTCTCTCTCTCTCGCTCATTCTCTTTAAGTGTTTCTTTCTCTGTCTTTCTCTCTGTAGAGCGCGCTCTGAGCGGGCCTTTCTGGAGCGTATGTCAGAGCGCGCGCCACAGAGCCCAGCTACACAGCCCAGCCACAGAGTTGACAGAGTTCAGGGGCGCGGCCAGTGAGTGTGGCCAGCTCTTTTCTTTCTAAGATAGAACCCCAACAGTAAACTGTTTGGGGAAAAAGCTACTAGTAGCTCCTGGCATTGCCACTAGCATCAAAAAGCTCCTAGTAGATTCTGGCATTACTGATATCACGGAGGAACCGGTATTTCTTTGGTATTTTTTTTAAACGGTATGTTTCGTTTTTTCACCCTTACTGCTTTTGCTTTTTGCTTTTTGCTATTTGCTTTTGCTTCTGCACCTGCTTTTGCCTTTTCTTCTGCTTTTGCTGTTTGCTTCTGCTTTTGCTTTTTGCTTCTGCCTTTGCTTTTGCTTTTTGCTTGTGCCTCTGCTTTTGCCGTTTGCTTCTGCTTCTGCTTTTTGCTTCTGCTTTTGCTTCTGCTTTTTTGCGTTCTGCTTCTGCTTTTGTTTTTTGCTTCTGCCTTTGCTTTTGCTTTTTGCTTGTGCCTCTGCTTTTGCCGTTTGCTTCTGCTTCTGCTTTTTGCTTCTGCTTTTGCTTCTGCTTTTTTGCGTTCTGCTTTTGCTTCTGCTTTTTGCTTCTGCCTTTGCTTTTGCTTTTTGCTTGTGCCTCTGCTTTTGCCGTTTGCTTCTGCTTCTGCTTTTTGCTTCTGCTTTTGCTTCTGCTTTTTTGCGTTCTGCTTTTGCTTCTGCTTTTTGCTTCTGCCTTTGCTTTTGCTTTTTGCTTGTGCCTCTGCTTTTGCCGTTTGCTTCTGCTTCTGCTTTTTGCTTCTGCTTTTGCTTCTGCTTTTTTGCGTTCTGCTTCTGCTTTTGCTTTTTGCTTCTGCCTTTGCTTTTGCTTTTTGCTTGTGCCTCTGCTTTTGCCGTTTGCTTCTGCTTCTGCTTTTTGCTTCTGCTTTTGCTTCTGCTTTTTTGCGTTCTGCTTTTGCTTCTGCTTTTTGCTTCTGCCTTTGCTTTTGCTTTTTGCTTGTGCCTCTGCTTTTGCCGTTTGCTTCTGCTTTTTGCTTCTGCTTTTGCTTCTGCTTTTTTGCGTTCTGCTTTTGCTTCTGCTTTTTGCTTCTGCCTTTGCTTTTGCTTTTTGCTTGTGCCTCTGCTTTTGCCGTTTGCTTCTGCTTCTGCTTTTTGCTTCTGCTTTTGCTTCTGCTTTTTTGCGTTCTGCTTCTGCTTTTGTTTTTTGCTTCTGCCTTTGCTTTTGCTTTTTGCTTGTGCCTCTGCTTTTGCCGTTTGCTTCTGCTTCTGCTTTTTGCTTCTGCTTTTGCTTCTGCTTTTTTGCGTTCTGCTTTTGCTTCTGCTTTTTGCTTCTGCCTTTGCTTTTGCTTTTTGCTTGTGCCTCTGCTTTTGCCGTTTGCTTCTGCTTCTGCTTTTTGCTTCTGCTTTTGCTTCTGCTTTTTTGCGTTCTGCTTTTGCTTCTGCTTTTTGCTTCTGCTTTTGCTTCTGCTTTTTTGCGTTCTGCTTTTGCTTTTGCTTTTTGCTTCTGCTTTTGCTTCTGCTTTTTTGCGTTCTGCTTTTGCTTTTGCTTCTGCTCTTGCCTTTGCTTCTGCTTTCGCTTTTGCTTCGGCTTCTGCATTCCGCTTTTGCAATTGCAAATAGGCAGCTTGAAGAGCCTGTGCTGCTGCAAGTGGCCAGCTTCCAAAGCTGCGCTGCTTGCAGTGGCCAGGGTGCAAGGAGCGGGTGTTGCTGCAAGAGGCCAGCTTCCAATGCTACGCTGGTTGCAGTGTAGACCCTGTGCTGCTGCCAGTGGGCAGCTTCCAAAGCTTCCCGTAAAGTTTGGAGGAGGAAGGTAACAATCCAACAGTACAAACCTTTTGTGTGCCACTAAGGTGTAAATTTAAAGGCACGTTTGAAGGAGGGCCTGTGCCGGCGCATTCCTTTTGTGACCTTTTGTGGGCTACTCGAGGATTAAATTTGGAGGAAGGTGCCATTCAACAGTGCAACCCTTTTGTGAAGCACCGGCGCATACCTTTTGTGAACCACCCGAGGTTAAAATCTAGAGGAGGACGGAGCTTTTGTGAGTCGCCCGAGGGTATAATGTCGAGAAGAAGGTGCCATTCCAACGGTCCGGTACATGAGGCGCCTAACAAACTGAAAGGAGGAAGGTCCCATTCCAGCGGCGCGTGCGATTTGTGTGCCACCCGAGGGTACTATATTGAACAGGAAAGTGCTAGTCAAAGGCAGCTGCCCGAAGTTAAATTTAGACGAGGAGGAAGATGCCATTCCAACGGCGACTACCTGTTGTGAACCACCTGAGGTTATCATTTGGAAGAGAAAGGTGCCAGTCGAACGGTGCATACCTTTTGTGAGCCAACTGATGGTAACATTTAGAGCAGGAAGGTGCCATTCCAATGCAGCAACATGTTTGTGTGCGCCAGTGAGCTGCTGCGTGTGCAAGTGAGTCATGGGTGACAAACGCGGTAATTTTTGAGTGTGCAAGTGAGATTTGGCTGTGGCGCCTTCACAAATAAAAACGGAAGCGTTCGACTGCCGACCTCGTGCGCACAAGCGAGGTAACTTTTGCGCGCGCAAGGGTGACTTTTTCCGAATTAGGGTACTATCTGCAAATAGGCGCGTTCCAGCGTAGCGCATGTGTTTTGAGCCACCCAAGGGTAAACATTAAAGGAAGAAGGAGATGGTAAGGTAGCAGGCCTTTTAGTTACCCATCCGATAATGAAATGCAGACGACAAGGATCACCTTTTGTGTGTTGGCCGAGGGTAGGTAGTGTAGAGAAGGGAGCGGTATATATATATAAATTCAAAGCCGAAGAATTCTAAGAGGAATCAAACCGGAAGAACACCTAAAGCAACCCTAAAGACAAGAAACCGAACCCAAAGAAACCCGAAACCAGCGAAACCCAAAGACAACCGCAAAGAAATCCTTAGTAAGTGGGATACCTTTTCTGTTCCCTCCCTTTGATCACTGTCTCGCTCTCTCCGTCACGCTGCCGTTGGTGCTTTGTCCCCGCCCTTTCTGCTGCTCCTAGTGCTTGTAAAGCACTCCCAGCAGAAGCAAAAGCAAAAGGCAAAAGCAAAAGCAGTAGGGAAAATTTCCAGAAAAAACTGAAAAATTACCGGAAAAAGTCTCGATCCTTCCTAGCCCCTAGAAGCTACTAATAGTCCCTAGTACTAGTTACTAGTATCAAAAAGTTACTAGTAGCTCTTGGCGTTACTACTAGTATCAAGAAACTACTAGTGGCTCCTGGCAGCACTACTGGTATCAGGAAGCTACTACTAGTTCCTGGCAGCACTACTAGCATTGCAAGTATCAAAAAGCGACTAGTAGTTCCTGGCACTACTACTGGTATCTGGTATGACGGAGCTAGCTCCTGGCATTAGTACTAGTATCAAGAAGCTACTAGTAACAATTGCACGAACTTCCGGTGAACTTTGTGCTTTGCGTATCCCACTGCCAGGCTAAGCTGGGGTGCGGTGAAGCGCTCCAGTGAGCTCGCTGCGCAGGACATCAGCAACATGGTCAGATCCTGAACTTTCAAGATAAGAGTAAATAAGCACATGCATTAAACTAAGCTATGCGTCAAATTACAATACCTTTCTATTTTAACACTCAGCGCTGATATCAGACAGTCTCGACCTATTTGCACATTCGGGCGGCAACCCACCCTGTCTATTGAGGGGGGCTGGTTGCATTTTGGCCTAAGAGGCGTAGATGGCCTGGTTTGCCACTGAGGTATAGACGTACGGGACTTTGGCTGCCTTCGACCGCCCACTGATTGAAGGTGTGAATGACACAGAAGGGAGCAGTGAGCCAGTAGGGAGCAGCAGCATGGGTCATACATAGCTGCCTGATCCAAATCCATTTCTGTTCATTGGAATTCTTACCGCTGCAAGGGAAATCTAGATGGTCCAGATTTGCTATGGTTTGTTTATTAATGGTTGGTACTGATGCGCCGTACATGCACTCTCCGCATGACATTGTCTTGCCAAAGTTGGCCAGCCCTTTGTGGAGAAGCCCGCCTGGGAGAATTTGCGCCCAAAGCTGAAGTGCAGACATCAGTGAAAGGTTTTGCAGCCTTGGCTGCCTTTCCTTCGGCCGGCTTTGTTGGCCTTCAGCTGAGGACGCAAGGAATTTCAAATTTGGTTCAAGCTCTTGGCAAAGTTCGCCATTCAGGCACTCGCAAGACACTTTGTTGAAGAATATGGCCACCAATCACCAATCACAGCTGCCTCTTAGGTTATGCTAGGTCAGAGGCCATCGCTACTATATAGGTTGGAGGCCATCGCTTTTAGGTTGGAGGCATTTGTTCTTATACAGGCGCTTGAGCGCCCACATCACATGGTGCATCCAAGTGTCGTGTTGTGTTCTGGGAGTCTTGCCTGTCGGAGCCACAGCTCAGTTGAGCTGTTAACTATTACAAGTTATCTAAATGCCCTTTGCTCCTAGTAGCGATGCCAGGAGCCCCTAGTAGCTTCTTGTTACTAGATAAGTTTCCCAATTAATCTAGAAGCCAAATCATTAGTGCGAGCGCTTCTTCAAGGAAGCTTCTCTCCGCCACCTTTGGCGGCGGGGGGAGCTTCCTTGAAGAAGCGTGAGCTATCCTGCGTCCATACCAGTAGCTTAAGTAAGCTACTAGCTACCTAGCTACTAGGGACAAGTGCATCGCTTCTAGTAACAAGTGCCTTACTAGTAGTAACAAGAAGCTATTAGAAACAATATATAACTAGAATCTAATTTAAGCTACTTCCTACCTCCTAGCGGCCTACCCCCCAACAACAAAAACATTTGCTTGTCGCTGCTTGTCTTTTGGCACCGTTGAATGCAGTCGACTCGTTGAAATCACACTGCACTAGCTCTTCCAACATGCTACGAGACAGGCACTGGTGCTTGTAGGCAAGAAATATGGTGGCCTCCAACCAAATAGCTTCTTGCTCCTAGTGGTAAGGCCAGGAGCCCCTAGTAGCTTCTTTGCTCCTAGCTTTCCTTCTACGTCATTTCGTGTCAAGACTCAAGACAGTGTTTGGTGCTTATTGGTTTGCGCATCTCTTTTCACGGTGTTGCTCGTTTGCGGCTTGACACGTGCGCTTGCAAAATGCTTTGCGTATTACATGCAGCAAGTTACGTTATTGTGTTGGAATTAGGGTGCATGCTCAGTCTTAACTCAGCTTTTCTTTAACCATCGTGATTTCACAGCAGAGACGCCGTGCAATTTCGCGACCGGGGAGAACTCACGCACGCGCATGTGTTACAGTCAAATGGCTGGTTCAGCTCGGCCGATGCCAACGACAATGAGAATTGGTTGGCCCTCAAACTGCAGAAATTCCAAAACTTTACTAGGAGCAAGGACGCTACTAGGGGCTCCTGGCCGCACTACTAGGAGCAAGGACGCTACTAAATCTAACTCTCCCTCAAGTTGTCAGTGAACAATTAAAGCTGCAAGGAATAGTAACTGGTGTTCTGGGGCAATTTTGCTGGACCGTATTTGCCATAGTCATAGCCATGGCTGCTGTCCCAACCCGCTGGCCAGGCAAAGCGCCCTTGGAATCCAGTGACGCCCCCAAAGTATCAGGTTGAAGGCAAAACGCATAACATGATTCACCATGCTTCGGACGTTCGGAAGCGAAAAAGCGCCGAGGTGCCGAACAAGTTCTTTTGCAGGCGCACAAGTGGACGCTACTAGGAACAAGTGCATCGCTTCGAGTAACAAGTGCCTTACTAGTAGTAACAATGTTCGCTACTAGGAACAAGTGCCACGCTAGTAGTAACAAGTGCAATCGCTACTAGGAGCAAAGACGCTTGCCTTGAATCAGGTCCGTGGGTTTGAAGATTAGGGTACTGTGAACTCCGCGCGAGCCCTGGCTTTGAATGTTTTGCAGAGGCCTGCCCCGAAATGGACATCACTATGTCACTATGATTTCAATCCGGAAGAGCTTTTCTGCGCGCTTCGACATATGAAACACAAATAGAAGGAGGATGAAGGAGGTTCCAGGTGAATGCGAACATGAACAAGTTCCTGCACGCTTCATGTCATTTTAAAGTTACCAATTTTATTTTCTAGACGTACGAATCAACAAGTATGATCCCCCAGATGATGTCAGAAAAGATGTCCTCACCTAAATCGACGGTTCCAAAAAGCATCAGCAGTTGTGTTTGTATGCCCAACAAGTCTTGTTTTTTATGCGTGCCCAACATGTGATCGTTAGTGTTTAACTTGCTGTGGATGTTCTTCTGTTATTTTTTTTGCTTTTTCTATTTTAAAGAGTGCGTTGTTGTGGTCTTTCTTGTCAAAACATGTTTCCACATCCTGATTTGGCCCAACCCCCATGTGATTTGCTACCCTGCTTTATTTCTAACGAAGAAATAATACCAAAAGGCAACAAACCGAGACATGCCAATAACAGGCGGTCCGGTTCGTCTGCCAGTCGAGGTTTGAGCCTTTACTAAGCTGAGATTCTACCAACTTGTGGAGCCTCGCTTCGGTTGGGGAGCCCAGCAGCGAGGTGTTTGGAGCCTCGCTTCGGACGCAAAGATGCCAAGCGAAAGCCAGGTGCTTTGTGGGAGTCATTGAGCGAAAGATTGCCAAGGCGCGAGGCGGTGCCATGTGATAGGTTGGTCACAGTCGTTGAGTTTGGTGTGCGGATGTGTGCGGGGCGAGGCTCACTCCGCGGTGGCCATGCAACACTGTTTGGGCTTTATCAGCATGGCCCTTTGAAAGAACACGAGACGAGACTGTTGGATGAGTGGAAGAAACCGGTTGTGTTTGGGCTTTTAATTCCAGCTCTTGGGCTTGGGGCCTAGACGGTTCGTGGTCATCTCATGTGGACAACGTTTGGTGAATATGGCTAGGTAAATGGCCTGTGCGCATGGGTTGTCACTTCATAGGTTTCGGCCCAATATGGTCGGATATGATGCGGTGTGTTGTGCAGTCGCAAGGCTTTTTGCCAGCCTGCAATCGTTTGAGTTTGCTTTTGGAGTTTGCAATAGTGTTGAACGTCCTGCCCAACCATGCTGAGGAATATGTTTTCCATGAAGCCTAAATCAATATGCTGCCCAACAGTGGCCCGTTGTGCACGCTTCCCTCCGGTGTGTTGTCTCCTGGAGCGTTGCCACAACGCTAAGAATTGTTGGACCTTTAGGCCTTTTGTTGTTCATAAGTCTAAGTGGTGTTTCATCGCCTACTAGCGATGCAAAAGGAACCTACAGGAATGGCCTCCAACCATAGGTGGTGTCTCATCATCAGACATGAAAAGAAGATTGCGCTCTAAACCTTTGGTGCCCCAGGCATCCCCAGGCGCTGGATGTACTGTTAGATGCCTGTTGCGTCGGTGCAGTCAGTGACTTTGGGTCCACAGTTGCAATTGTGGACAAGGAGCTCAGATTGATTAAATCGAACAGTCGCACGCACACTCTGACACTGGTTTTCAGTTAACGCAAGTCACGTTGGGAAGGAAGGTGAGAGAACAGAAAGGTGCATGGGTCCGAGCACTTGAAAGGTTTAACATTGTTGTCACAAAGGCGGCAGCAAGCAAACCGGCGGCGCAGCTGCTGGGGACGAATAGGTTTGTGGGAAGTATCATGGAAACCACCATGAAACAAATCGAGAGTGGAAAAGCTTGGTCAACAGTTGAAGGTGCAGGTACACAGGGATGATCAGTCCCTGCATCCTGGTCATCTGCATAGAGCTTCGTTGGCGACAGCTATGCAGTGACCCTTTGGAGTGGTCGAAGGAAACCCTTTGTCCAGGGGTGGACACACACAACACACAAGTCGCCGGCTTCGGCGCTTTTTTCAAGACACCCCCTACCGTTGAACCAGTGGACGAAAACCTTTTGCCCAGGGGTGGACACACACACAGAGCCGTTTTCGGCGCGGTCAAAGTAGTAGTAAGGCCAGGGGCCTCCAGTAGCGTCCTAACTCCCAGGGGAACATTTGTACAAAAAGCGCCAAATTGTTGGCGCAACGAAGAACTAGTAGACACCTAAAAAGCCTTAGAAAGACAGAAAAAGCAACGAAACAAGAGCAGACTAAGAGGGCAAGAAAGAAAAGTAGGGTAGTTACGAGGCCCACTTAGTTAAACGAAAGTAGAAGGCGAGCGGGACATTCGTCTTAAACCGCCCGGGTAGCTAGCAATAGCTAGGAGAAACAGAAGGAAAGGCACCAACACACAAGTGTGTTGAGTGCGATTTCCTTCTGTTTCCCGAGTAGCGGGTGGGATAGCAACGGAGGCCTGGGGGTAGGGAGGGGGGGGGGGGTGTGCATGATGAATTCATCCGGCCTGTGAATACTTAGCAGCGCAGGCATGTGAATACTTAGCCGTCAAGTATGCTCAGGCTGTTGGAATCTGAAGCATTCTTCAAGAACCGTTTTTTGGCCCGGCGGCCGGTGTGGCGGTTGATTCTGTCCCCTGCCTGACTGGAGTGGTCGAAAGAAACCCTTTGTCCAGGGGTGGACACACACAACACACAAGTCGCCGGCTTCGGCGCTTTTTTCAAGACACCCCCTACCGTTGAACCAGTGGACGAAAACCTTTTGCCCAGGGGTGGACACACACACACAGAGCCGTTTTCGGCGCGGTCAAAGTAGTAGTAAGGCCAGGGGCCTCCAGTAGCGTCCTAACTCCCAGGGGAACGTTTGTACAAAAAGCGCCAAATTGTTGGCGCAACGAAGAACTAGTAGACACCTAAAAAGCCTTAGAAAGACAGAAAAAGCAACGAAACAAGAGCAGACTAAGAGGGCAAGAAAGAAAAGTAGGGTAGTTACGAGGCCCACTTAGTTAAACGAAAGTAGAAGGCGAGCGGGACATTCGTCTTAAACCGCCCGGGTAGCTAGCAATAGCTAGGAGAAACAGAAGGAAAGGCACCAACACACAAGTGTGTTGAGTGCGATTTCCTTCTGTTTCCCGAGTAGCGGGTGGGATAGCAACGGAGGCCTGGGGGTAGGGAGGGGGGGGGGTGTGCATGATGAATTCATCCGGCCTGTGAATACTTAGCAGCGCAGGCATGTGAATACTTAGCCGTCAAGTATGCTCAGGCTGTTGAAATCTGAAGCATTCTTCAAGAACCGTTTTTTGGCCCGGCGGCCGTTGTGGCGGTTGATTCTGTGAGGGTGTCGGTGCCTTCCTGTGAGAGTCCAGTGAGCGGTGGTGCGTTGGGGTGGTTGCTTTCCCATGCAAAATCGGCGCCCCAGTGACGGGGATCACACTCAGCACCCGAGTGGGACGGCTGAGCGAAACACACTCTGACACTGGTTTTCAGTTAACGCAAGTCACGTTGGGAAGGAAGGTGAGAGAACAGAAAGGTGCATGGGTCCGAGCACTTGAAAGGTTTAACATTGTTGTCACAAAGGCGGCAGCAAGCAAACCGGCGGCGCAGCTGCTGGGGACGAATAGGTTTGTGGGAAGTATCATGGAAACCACCATGAAACAAATCGAGAGTGGAAAAGCTTGGTCAACAGTTGAAGGTGCAGGTGCACAGGGATGATCAGTCCCTGCATCCTGGTCATCTGCATAGAGCTTCGTTGGCGACAGCTATGCAGTGACCCTGTCGCCCCCTGCCTGACTGGAGTGGTCGAAGGAAACCCTTTGTCCAGGGGTGGACACACACACACACACTCTCTCTCTCTCTCTTTCTCTCCCTATTGGCCAGGTTTGTTATTTGCAAGGACCAGTTCCAATTCACTGCGAATGCGTTGTTTCGCCTCCCGTTCCGAGATTCCTGTGTTGGCTGTAGCTGCTGTAGTTTTCTTATGGTCCTACCAAAAGAGATTTCGGTGTTTAGTCCGGCAATTCCATCAATTTCAGACTGGCACCGTGCAAGCTTCCATGGGAATCATTTCACCATGTAGATGGAGGCACGGTGATAATAGGGCATAACAGGGCCCTGCGTTTTGTGCGTTTTTGGCCATATAACTTGTGATGCTGCGGTGATGTTCATGTTACATGGGGGGTGGGGTGGGGTTGGGGTGGGATAATGACGTTGATGTTAGATCATGAGAGTTACGCCGATGTCGATGTTACAGGTTTCTCTGATGTTGACGTTACATGGGTTTGTTGCATCAGGCACACCATGTGTCGACAGATGGTGGCAACGTTTGGAGAAAGCGGTGCCGAAGTCACTCAAAGTGAAAGAAAGAAAGGTGAAAAACGGGGGCGGCATCTCGGAGCGCCTGATGAGCTACGTTTACGCGTTCGTTTGGCGCGCCAACTTAGATGCAGATGTTGACCTGACGAGTGCGTTCGGGAAGCTGTGAGAAAAGGTTTTGGGCAGCTACTTCGGCCGTTAAACAACCACGGACGCGGGGCAGAAGTGCTGCGATGTGCAGTGTAAAACGCTCTTTGTCTCCAAAGACAAAGGTAACGGCAGATTCCTTTTTTTGTGGGCTGCTGGAGGGTTCTTCGCGGAGATATTTTGACGTTTCCTGGACAGCAGGAAGATCTTCGCTGATGCAACAGATTAATGTCGAATCTGGAGAAACCTGGTTGCCCACTCACATCGGGTAGCCACTGACAGACGCACTGGCCCCAGATGGAAAGCAGCAGACTTCAGCGCTCTGGAGGACAGTGTGCGTGCAATTGAAGAGAGGATCATCAATTAAGTACATGGCCCCAGCGGCAGGCAGGAGGCAGGCAGATGTTGTTCTTGTGGCTGGACCGGGCTGTGTGTCACGTCATGCTGACTGTACATATAGTGGCATTACAGACCTTTGATTGCATGACTGCTGTGCCGTAAATAATGCTGGAGCGATTGCTCGTGTTGATTGCATTGCTACGGGGTAGATGCATACTTGTTAATGTTGATTTCCAAGCACTGGCGCTGGACACAAAGCGAGCCTTGAATTGCCAATTGGAGACGAGAACGTAAAACAAGGGGACGGGTGTGCTTCACATGATTGCTCGGAACATCCATACTCACCACACATCTCGTGAATCACGTCTTACTTCACCACGGACCACGCTCAACCTACTGGCGATGGCTCCTAGCAATGGCCTCCAACCTACTAGCGATGGCCTCCAACCTGGAAGAGATGGCCTCCAACATGCTAGCGATGGCCTCCAACCTAAGAGCCATGGCCTCCAACCTAAGAGCCATGGCCTCCAACCTAAGAGCAATGGCCTCCAACCCAATAGTGGTGGCTTCCAACCTACTAGCAATGGCCTCCAACCTAGAAGAGATGGCCTTCAACATGCTAGCGATGGCCTCCAACCTAAGAGCCATGGCCTCCAACCTAAGAGCCATGGCCTCCAGCCCAATAGTGGTGGCTTCCAACCTACTAGCAATGGCCTCCAACCTAGAAGAGATGGCCTCCAACCTACTAGCGATGGCCTCCAACCAAAGAGCCATGGCCTCCAACCTAAGAGCCATGGCCTCCAACCTAAGAGCCATGGCCTCCAACCCAATAGTGGTGGCTTCCAACCTACTAGCAATGGCCTCCAACCTAGAAGAGATGGCCTCCAACCTACTAGCGATGGCCTCCAACCGGCCTCCAACCTACCAACGTACTGGCGATGGCCTCCGCCTAATAGCCTTTGAATTCAGTGTGTTCAGGTTCTTGTGAATTTGGGACATGAGGCCTTGGAGGTGGAAGGTGCCTGGCTCAAAGACGAAGGGTGGGCGTGATGCGTTTGCTTTATGCGACGAGCCACTAGGTCACTAGGCCCTAGGCTTGGAGCTTCCTTGTTCCCAGTGGCTTCTTGTTACTAGTAGCGATGCCAGGAGCCCCTAGTAGCGTCCTTGTTCCTAGTAGCGTCCTTGGTAGGATGAAGAGGACTGCCTTTGAACACCTTGGAACTGCTGCCATTCTTTCTCCAAGCTGACGGTTTTCTGCCTGGCATGGGAGGAGATCAGCGTTGGATCGGCCGTGCCGGGTTCGATGAAAACATGTTTGCCTTTGCTATTATCACCTTCTTGTTACTAGTAGCGATGGCCTCCACCTAATAGCGCCCTTGCTACTAGTAAAGCAACCGAACAGTTTCCATAGAGAACCGCCAGGTCACCATTTTTCAATATAGAAGACGGGAGACGCTTCCAGCAACCCAAGGAGAAGATATTGATCACAACACCGTAAGGAACAAGGTGTCCGTGCGTGTCAAACACCGTTCCTGAGTGCTCATCTCACTGTTCAACCAATTACGAGTTCTTCCTAATGGCATCCTTGCTACTAGTAGCGATGCCCTTTGCTCCTTGTAGCTTCTTGTTACTAGTAGCGATGCCAGGAGCCCCTAGTAGCGTCCTTGCTCCTAGTAGCGATGCCCTTTGCTACTAGTAGCGATGCCCTTTGTTACTAGTAGCTTCTTGTTCCTAGTAGTAATTACGAGTTCTTCGGCAGTTGCATCCGTACACATGTAGCATTGCCAGCGCGTCATTTCTTTCATCATGGTGTAAATGCATGACCTGTTAAACTCTCAAACCACACTCATTCCGCAGACATCCATTCCGCTATCCAAAAAACCTCGAAATGGGTTCCCGCTCCTGTTGCAGGATTGGACAGTGTTTGCATGTGGGGTCTGCCATTTGGGTGGTCGGGGCATGACAAAACTATGACCCCCAATCGTCTCCCTATTTTATGGGCACTCGCTTCGACTGGATCAAAGCAAGGGAGCTGTTCCCCCAACGTTGCTTGGAAACGGGTTTGGGTACGGTTCTGGTTTGTGTTTGGCGGAGAGGATTTTTTGCGCAAGTTGCGATTGGTCACGCAACGTTTTGTGCGTTTGACGACCGCAATGACTTTAAGTGATCGTGTTGAGCCTCTTGCAACTTGCCCTACTCGTTGCACAAATGTCCACATGAGGACCATGCATAGAAGCAGACCTGGTTCTTGGACTGTCTCGGTGCTCCATATGGGTTTCAGTTTTGGGCGGCTAGTTCTACGGTGCCGATATGACTAGGCTTGGAGGATCCCACAAACACGCATTCGATAGGTGACATGACACCGACACATGCTCGATACTCGGATTGTGCGAGGAGAGCCATGAGGCTGCTGTGTGTGGCTTCTTTGATCCAGGCGTGTTGCGAAGCCCCTGAGCGTTGGAAGCAGCGCAACTAGAGCAGGTTACGTTTTCACATATCTTCACCATGCATACCCTGGTTACAATAAAAGATTGCAAAGATTGTGCTTTAGGCCTTGGGTTTGCCAGCCTTTCTGCAAGTTCAACAGACATCACCAGCAACAAAAGACTAATTTCAATTTGATTCTAATAGCGAACCTTGTTACTACTAGTAAGGCACTTGTTACTAGAAGCGATGCACTTGTTCCTAGCGAACCTTGTTACTAATAGCAACCGAAACTCTTCAACCACCTCTCCGCCCAAGTTCTCAACCGATCTTACGGTCGCAGGTGGTGGCTGGCACGGCCTTCGTCAGCCCTGGGTTGGGACACGGACATGCACCTGAGGCGAGATTTTTTTTTTTTTTTGTGGTGTGTTTGTTAACAACATGAAGATATTTGAATATTTTTGAATGTCGTGTGGAATATGTTATATAGACGTGTAATTAGTGACATCTGTTACACTATCCTTAGCGACACTCAGGTAGCCACGCGAAAAAGAGCATTTGAAGCTCAACCTGAGCTCCGGGGCATGTCGGCTACGGTGGCGATTTGCGTTGGTGTGGGCGTGGTAGCCATGAGGTTGGCATCAGTCGGGAGCCCAGTGGTTTCGGCATGTTTCGACGAGTGATTCGAGTTAGGGAAGGGTTCAACGGCTTCGAAGTTATATAGCTGAGGCCCGTGGAGAGAGCGTGACAATGGCAGCACATCGAAAGCCAACTAAGAAGGGAAGAAAACTGGTGGTGTTGGAGTGTTCTGAGCAAAGGCAAATGGTAAGGGATGGTGTGCCGGGAGCAGGTGGTCCGAGAGGAGGTGTGAGCCGATACTACACGGAAAAGAACGTGCGCAACACTCCGGAACTGCTCAAACTCCGGAAATTCAACAAGTACCTCGGGCGCCACACGCTCCACGTGGAACTCAAGTGAGAGTTGGTAGTGAGACTAGCAAGATCAGCGTGATGCATGTTTCAGACATTGCAAGAATGAACAAGTTGTTTCAACAGTTCTTCCTTTGCTTCACACACGCTGCAAAAAGCCTTCTCGACCGTTTCAGTCTAAGCTGCCCTCAAAAGACGCGTTGACCAACGGCAGAGTTTTGCAATTGTTGCCTTTATTGTGCATTTCGAAGACCATGGCTTTCTTGACACATATCCCGTTTTTCTGCAGCTGCCGGCTGTTTTGTGACTGCAAACAACTTTTTCACAACGATTTTGGCTCGAGGGGCTGTCAGGCGTGGAACAGAAGTGAGTCAGCAATGCGCTTGCCAGTTCTCCTCCTGCAGGCTGTGGCCAATATAATGTTAAACATATTAAACACACAAAAATACCCTTGAGAAAGGAATTGGACGAGTTACTAATAGCGATGGCCCCAACCTACTAGCGATGGCCTCCAACCTAGTAGCGTCCAACCCTGTCGCGAAACGTTTCTTGAATCAGCTTGAATTCCTGTCTATCTTCGTTCTTCGTAATTTCCGACAGCCAAGGGTGAACACTTCCTCAAGGAGTGTGAAAGTTGAGTTTGCTCTTCGGTGTTGGGCAGGCGG
>CAXIVM010001761.1:0-35065 GCA_964035705.1 Porites rus | reverse complement strand
TTCCACACGCCTGAAATGTTGATGGATCATCAATATCACCTCCATGGCGAATTGATTGGAAAAATTCCTCATCTCTTACAGTATGTGACCACTCACGTCAAGGCACATGGACATGCCCTCCCATGTACCCTTTGTGGCACGGACACCATCACCTACAGGTTGGATGACAGCGCCGCATGGGCTCAAGTTCAACACAAGTGTGTTGCAATTCTGAATCTTTGCCTCCTCCTTGCACAGCTTGGACCCTATGGCGGGTTCACGAGAGGTGGTGCACCTGTCCGCCGCAGACAAGACGTCACAACTCCAGGCAGCATTCTTAAATATGCTCGTACCACAAGACCCAGCAGAGGACATCAGGAGACCCAAGAGACAGAAGCACAAGGGTGGCATGAAGGAGGAAACCGTGTCCCACGACCATCCTTGCGAGCAGAACGTGAACCGTCTCTGCCACCTGATGGCCCGCATCCTCATACACGAGGACTCGATCCAATCGATCCACACCCAGGACAGCTTCCTGCTCTACTTCAACAAAGGGAACCAGGGCATAGTCCCGACTCTTCTCCAGGCCGGGAAGGACTGGAAGGAGGAAAGTGCTCCGACGAAGCCACTTCGAGCATGTCTGATGCAGACAGTCATGGAGCAAATGATGATGCGATATACCAGTTTCTGCAACAAACTATCGGACGAGAGCTTCCTCAAAGCGAGTCAGGACTCCTTCCTTGTGTTGCCGAACGGGATGCTTCCCTACTTGATGTGGGACCGAGATCAGGAGAAGTTAGTGCCCTCGACCACGATGTCTCCACTGAGTCGCACCGACTTGGAGACAAAGCTCCAGGCCCTCCAGAGCGCGATGTCCCAGCAGGAGAACATCATTCGGTTCAACTCCATGGCCAGTCAGAACTCTCGGGGCGAAACTTTTCCATGGCGACTTCAAGTGCCGCTGCGGAACGATCCGCTCATGGTTTTGCTCAGATCCTTGTGCCATCACAGCTCATGGTTGCTGATAGCGGGTCGGCTCAAGCCTCAGAGTCTGCAACGCAGCCGCCTGGTCCAGGACCTGCAAGAGGCCACCATGCCCCGGCATGCACGCTGAACTCAGACATGACTAGCTCCGCCTTGTTGCGGACCATCTTGAACACCAGCTTGAGCAATGATAGCAATTGGTGCTACTTGAACTCGAGCCTCATGAGTTTTGTGTGGACGCTTCTTCATCGAAGAGACTGCGATCCTTGTCAGATGGGGAAAGTCAGCTCGGTGTGCCACGCTTTACTGCAACAGCCAAGGGGAGAGGCGATTGCACTTGCCACCATGCCTGAGCTGCATACCTTGTTGATGCACACCAGTGAAACAGGACCTCGTGACTGTGCTGAATTCACAGCCGAGCTCCTGTCCTGGTGCCAATGTGACTGTGTAGACATGCACTGGGAACGCCGAGTTTCCGCCACAAATGGGGTGATTTGTGAAGAGTCCGGAGGAAAACATCAGCCCCTTGCACTTGATGGACTGTATGAGCTTGACCTCACACACCCGACTGTGACCGATCTTTGCCAGATGTGGACATACGGCCATGGCATGAGAGCCGCATTTACATGTTCAGTTGGCATTGAAGTGTGTTTTCATCGGTACTTAGGCCACTTCCAATGTTTGGACAGTTTGTCCACCACGGAGCTGCCATTCTTCTATGACCAAGGCGTGGACCTTCAGTGGTCCGCGTTCCGGATCCAAAGCATTGCGTGTCACACAGGATCGAGCATCTCAGGCCATTTTCGGGCCATCCTGAGAAGCACTGAAGGCTGGTATGTCTGCCAGGACCATGAACCTCCATCCTTCTTTTTGCACCCTCCCAAATGGTGCCTTGAGAGGGCAGTGCTGGCCTGGCTGATCCCGATCACTGAGGCCCATTCGGATAGCATGTCACAGGACTCACCTTCCGGATTTGAACCGGAGCCGTGTGCACTCATGCCTATGCTGCAGGTCACCACCGGTCAACCGACCTCGTCTGTGACCACTGAGGACACTCAGGAACCACCACTGTCACCGGACGGTGCACCAGCCTTAAGCCGGGTTCTCCAAAGTGTCTTGGCGAGTGTCCTTGATGACACCACTGCGCGCCACCTGAGCTGATTGCTGCTGGCGGCCCACCTGCAGCTTAGCCGCTGAGCCACGCTAGCTGCCGACCAGCCGCGGAGCCCCGCCGCTGACGCAGCTTCTGAGAGAGACCCTTTTCTTTTTCACACTTAGCTCACAGGATTTTTGCACCTTTTGGTATCCTGAGAGCTCATGATGACATAGATCCTTGATCCCATTGGCAGAGAGACTCCAATGGTTGATGGCGCGAGACCTCACTCTCAGCGTTCGAGAAGAAGAAGAAGAGTTGTTTTTGTTGTTGTTGTTGTCGTTGTCGTTGTCGTTGTCGTTGTTGTTGTTGTTGTTGTTGTTGTTGTTGTTGTTTTGGTTCTGTTTTTGGTTTGCTCCCCCTTAGAAATATGCAGAGTCTCCATCCTTCTCATGATGACCTGTGCACACCGCACACATGGCGTCCGAAATCGTGCAAAAATGCCCGCATGAGATGACCTGTGCAACCTCTGCACACATGGCGTCTCCACCCGTGCAAAAAAAAGGGCACTGCATCTTCAGCTGTGCATTGCTTCCATGGCACTCAGAGGAAGCTTGAAGGCATCAGAGAATGACGGAAAAATTGAAGAAAACTGCAAACCAACTAAATAACAGTACCAAGACTCCGCCCCCGAATTGCAAACGAGACGAAAGAAACGGCTTCATTGGGTCAACCACTGAAAGTGGTGCGCCCTGCTGACATGCAAAAACCCGCCCGCACCAAAGGTGCTGAAGCATTAAACTGCAAGTTGATAGTTTCATTGGGGTATCATCTGCATCACCAGGTCCACAGGAAGCAAACAAACAATTTGTCTCCACAGTATGTTTCAGTGTACTTTTCGTGATTGCAAAGGCATCAACTGGTTGCAAATGCATTGATTTAAGGCAACACAACGCGTCAACCAGCTGGACCTGCATTTTTTTGGACACCTTGAAATTGTTCAAGCAAGAGACCTCAAACAGTGGTGTGCTGGTGGTGGTGGTGGTGGATCACTGGCTCCCAGTTCCCCATCCCAGTCCTCTCTTCCCAGTTTCCCTGTCTGCACCGGACCTTCGCAGGCGGCTTGCCCTCTTCGAAGCACACCCAGTGAAGTCATTGGCAAGTTCCAGATAACACTGACCCTCGCCCACAAGCAATCTCCAAAACGACAAAACGAAGGTTCCTGTGGTGCCTATCATCCTGTTCACACTGTTCGACTCGTTTGCAAAAACCGCGGCAAAGATCTTGGCAAACTTGTGTCGGTCCCGTTTTCTTTGTTTCATTGCTCCTATTGGACTCAAAGCGATTCTTTCGTCTGGCTCAAGAAACAAGAGGACTTCCAGTTTTGCTGCACCACAAAAGGATCTGGGATGTTTTGTGAGAAACTGTTTTGGTGGGGGTTGTTTCTTTCTTTCTTTCTTTCTTTCATCGTTAGCCATTGTTAGGTTATTAGTTTGTTCCCGTCGATTGTTAAATGTATTATTTGTTTGTCGGTTTCGGCATTTGTTGGTTTCCAGGTCTTTCTTGATGTCGCATCTGTTTGCCTTCTCCCTCTCCCTCTCCCTGTCCCTCTGTGTATTTTTTTAAAAATCTCTCTCTTTCTCTCTCTCAATCAACAACTTGAATACTTAGCAGCTTCTGGCGCAGCTCTGAAGTCTTGGTTTTAGGATCGAAACTTTTTGACGATCAATTTGCTAAATGTGGGCAGTCCCAGTGCCAGTGTCACTAGCCAACATGTACATACTTCATGTTTGTCATTCAACTGATAACTTCTACAAAAAAATTGTGGCCATCCATTCAAGACTACTACATTAAACCATTTTCTTGGGGTTTGAGTTCGGGTTTCACGAACTCTTGAGACGTGGGGAAACAACGCAATTCAGTGAATTCTGCTTTTGAGAGGTGTAGTTTGAGTCTTCCTCATGTCTTGCCGCTATGGCATTGCTCACTTCTATGACTTGGTGCCCGTGCAGGTGCAAAGAATAGCTTTGTTTGAACGTGGATTATGTTTAAATGACTTAGTTTGTTTGCTTTCAGGCGGCACAGGTGTTGGTGCAACAGCTGCGTGAAGACCTGCTGGCACGGAAACTCCAGGCTGGCCTGTGGATCTGAATAACGTTGCCAGTTGGTTGCAGCATGTCCAAACAATTTTCAATTGACTCCAAAGTCAATCACTACCCATTCCACAATGACGAACTGAATTGTGAAAACGCTGGACCAAAGACGAAGACGAGGACACTTACCCAACAAACCCAACAAGGCATTTGCCAACGAACATTAATTTGCTGGGCTGAGCCCAGAGCTGTTCTAAGAGAAGTTATATAAATTATTGTAGTGTCTGAATGTGCAAGAAACAGTTTCTGATCGTTGCTGTCTTTTGGCTGACTTGCAGGCCCGCATGAAAGTGGCTCAAGAAGGAGTAAATGGTTGGATCACTGGACCATTAGGCCTGGAGAAGGAAAACACGTGTGTGAATGTGAAAGAGTCAAAAGATTACATACAAAGGAACCACATATTATAGATTGGAGTCAGAAGTTTGGTCTTGAAAGGGAGAAACGGGGTTCAGCTGATTCGATAGGTTTCAATCAGCGAACTAAGATCATGCCTCTCAAAAGATGGCATACCGCTTTCTCTTCTGGTATTGTCCTTCTTCTTTTGCCAGCCATTCCATCTGCCGTGCATCAGCAATTTGTTAAGATCCTTCAAGCAGGATCTGACAAAAACAAGCAAGATCCTCTGAGGCGATGTGGAGTCCTACTGTGAGCATCTGAGAGCGGACTTTCCCAAGGTCTTCGAGAAAACAGACTTCAAAATTTCTCCCTGCAGCGAGTGCTTCGGGGGTATGGTGGGAAGAGGAAGATGAGGAGGAGGATTGTATCTAGAGTCATTATATACATTATCATTTTTGCAGTATGAGGACACGTCTCTGATCCAGCGTCGCAAGGAACTCCAATGCTGGGAACATTTGACAGCTACTCTTTTGTGATGATTCAGTGGGGAGACATTTTTTTCAGTGGGGTTGCGCAAGTATTGTGCCAGCTGGGATTCTGGCTTGTGCTGAGTTTGTCAGTAGTTGCAGAAAGTCTTCGGCACTTGTGTTGGCTTTGTGCCCTTGAAGTATCTGATGCTCAATCATGTCCGTTTTGTTGAGCTGTAGGATTTCGGTTTCACTGCAGCTTGAACTTGCAGGGGCGAGCTGTCTCGAGGCGTCAAAGTGCCTTGGCATGAAGGGAGACTTCTCAGCACTCTGAGCTTAACCTGAAGTCTTTGCCTTCGTGGCCCTTCCCCTCCACTTGGGCCCTGCGAGTCTCACCCAGTGCACATGCTTTCGCCATGCGTCTCGCAAGGTTTGGGAGAGCACAAGTGTTTGCAAGCTTCTGGATAGGGCTGAGGAGTACGAGGCTGGATCGCCACTGGCACCTGCGAGATTCAGTGGGGGGAACTGAAGAGAAGGGAGACGCATATCCCCGTGGAAAATGACTTACTGTATATATCCCTTCCAGTGGAAGCTGCCGAGGGAGTGTGTTGAAAGCCCGAGCTTTCGTTCAACAACCAAGCGGAAGAATGCCTCAAAGAATCTTTCTGTAAAAATAGAAGTTTAGTTGATGATCATGATTAATTTAAGAGATTCACCTTGCCGTTCAACGAAGCTGAAAGACTGTGCCAGCTTCCAATGCGTACTCGTGCTCAGAAGGTACCTCTTGAATTCAAAGCATGTTCCGAACATGGTCATGTGCGAATAGCCGAATCCTTTTTTCTCGGTCAGACAGCCCATCCTTCGCCACCTCAGAATGCAGCACACTTGTTGATTGATGGTCCAAATCTGGCGCAATCAATGTGACACACCATGTCTTTTGTGAAAGGGGACTTGCACTGACTTGCACTGCTTGGGTCGCAAGTCGCGAGAGTGAAACACCACCCGAAACCCAGGAGCCCTCTAAACCCAGTGTCTTTTCCTTACCAATGGATTCAGACTCTGTGAGGCACTCTCAAATTGCACACGAGCACCCCACCTTACACCGGAGGACTGAAAGCTTTGAGGGGAAGACAGCTGGCGGGGGTGTTTTTTGGCCTCACAACTCAAATGCAAAGAAAAAGCTCCTAGTAGCTTCTTGTTCCTAGTAGTAAGGCCAGGAGCCCCTAGTAGCCCTAGTAGGGTCCTTGCTCCTAGTAGCGATGCCCTTTGTTCCTAGTAGCTACTAAGATGCTTCTGTTGGAATGAGTGGGGAAGATGTGAAGAAGGTTGTTGCGGTGTGTTTGTGTGTGTGTGTGTGCACCTTGGAGTCACAGGTTGCCATTTGGCAAGTTTTTTCTTTTTCAGTTTCACCCTGTATTGTCTAGAGGCAGGGGGCAGGAGCACCATTGCAAGACACCTGCCAACGAAGACACTTGCAGACCTGATCAGTCTGGCGTACCTGCAGTCAGTTATGACTTGACACTACCTCTTGGGCCTCGTTTAAATCTAGAACCCAGAACCCGTGTTCCTCCTTTGCATCGGTTTGCACTTTGCCGTCGTTGAGTATTATATACCTGTTTACCCAGGGACCTCACCACTTAGGTTGGCCTGTGGCAAGCCGCAAGCAGACTGAATGAACCATATCCCGAGTGAGTGTGTGTGTGTGTGAGTGTGTGTGTAACCCTTGGAGTCACAGGGATCCTGAAGGACTTGTCTTTTTCTTTTTCAGCAGGGGGCCACCGGGGTCGCACCTCCTCTGAGACCCGTGTAAACGTACCTGCCAAACTGGTTACCTGTTGTTCTCGCTGTGGTTTGCTTTCATGGTGGTTCATGTAGTATGTGGTTCTGTTACTAGCCCCAACTCGCGTTTCGTGTTTTACCTTTCACCTGATTTCTTAGGCGTTCATACCTAGGTGGGCGTGTGGCGAGCGGCATTCGAGTCAGCACCCATAATCTTGAGTGTGTGTCATGCATTGCTGTCGCTGAAAAGCTCCACCCTGTGACACTGGGATTCGTCTGATTCGTCCCCTGCAGGAGTGGCATCAGAAACTTTGTGATGGGAAGGACTTGGTGCTCTTTGACGTGCGAAGCTTGCCAAGTTTCCACTATCCTGGATTGCAATTGAGCTGATAGTGCCAAAACATGAGTTTTGAGCTTCCAGCGTGGGGATATAGGTTTCAGTGCAGGGAGGATACGAGTCTGACAACAGTCTTGGCTGCCATGCAAATGGAACTGCTTTTCAGCCTTTGCAGATGGAACAAAGTTGAGAAGCCCCTTAAAACTCAATCAGGCACTACATGTCTCCTTAGTGAAGGCACATCAAGATACTCCGGGAGAAGTAGACCTTCTGGGTGTTGGCCAAATCGGGTGAGTCATTCAGCACTGGCCCGACCTTGTTTGGTTCGACTCAGGAAACCTCTACGAGACTCGCATTGGTCGCTTCTGCGAAGATGCACCAGGCTGTCCTAGGGGGACGACCAGTGTGATTCTTGAGGTTTTGTGTGTGTACGTTATGTGACATTTCCTGGAAGCTTAAACTAAGTGGGTGAAAATCCACTCCACTTTCTGTCGGTACTTCGGTCGATGCTAACTTTCCCAGGAGTGGTCGACTCGGTGGATCCTCAGACACTCTCCTACGAGCAAGTGCCTGGCTTCCTCAGCAAGGAGTCGAACCTCTCGCGCTTCAAAGGCCCTGTCCCCCTCGCCCAGAAAGGTCAACGGGGCATTCGTAGCAGTGTATGGTTTGTGGAGTGGACACTAGAGGCACACATCGAAAAGGGTTTTGGAACCAATGTCTCCATGTTGGGTTGGAACCACGTGACTGTGAGTGTTTCAACCAGGGTCTGACCACCAACCCGTTGGTTCGAGTTCACACATCTCTCGTTGTAGTGGACTAGCTATTGGGTTGACTTTGGCAGCTCGGATTGAGTGGCCGTTTGCCCTCGTGCGAGTCGTGAAAAAAATAGAATATATATATATATAGATGTGAAGAAAATTGTCAGGAAACTCAATCACGTGGGCAATGGTCAGCTACAACAAAAGTGTGGGCTGCAGGCTGCAAGAGGAAACACAACTTTGGGAACGCTCGCCAGCGTTGTTTGCGACAGCCCTCCGCCAAATTGCCCGCAGGTTCACACCCGAAGGTGTGACTGCCTGCCGTGCCAATCTGCGCAATGGGGGTTCTCCAACGATTTCATCTCTGGAAAATCAAATGGTGGCTTCCTCACATGCGCCGCTGTTCTGCGGGAGCTATTGGTGCTGAGCTGTAAAATTTATTGCAAGGGTATTGTGATATGAAGCTGCCCCTTCCCCAACAAGGCTGTAGAAGAAGGTAAGGAGTTAGGGTCTATGGTGTTAGAGTACCGAGGTGCTCTACCTGTTAGCCGTTTTGCCTTGCTGCGATCGAAGAGTTTTGCGGTTTCTGGAGATCCGGACTACAAAGCCCATGCGGCCTTGAACCAATCCTTTGCAAACGGTGTCCTTTTGGAGTTGGAGTGGAGTTGCCACGTGTGCTGGCAGTCTGTGAAGATTTTCGTGCACCAACAGTCAGAAGTCATACAGAAACAGTTCCTACAACAAGCGGAGCTGGGTGCACTGGTTGACGTGCCTGTGGATGAAGCGTGTGTTGTAGGGCATGGCATGGCAGTGATGTTACAGAAGTTACCACCAGACAAGGAACTGGTTTTGTGTTCTTTGTTTTTCTTTGTGGAATTGCCAGCCAAATCGTAGCCTTTGCTCAGCAGAGAAAGGCTCAACCTTTAGGTGAGAAAAAACACATGTCTTGAATCGACTCTCACTTTCAGAGTGCAACCTTCTTGTCACTCTGGTGCAGGGAAGACGGTGATGATGTACTGCACGGGTGGTGTCCGCTGTGAGCGTGCCTCCTCATTGCTTTGCAGCCACCTTGGCGAGACAGCTGAGGTCACAGGGCCGGTTTCGTTAGTCAAGTTGTAACAAAAACTTCCCTGTCACCCTGTTTGAGAGAGTCAAATCACCCAAGGGTTGGAGTGCCGCTTTTGTTTTGGATGTATGTGGTGTTGAAAGAACCTAACAGGCCCCTCTCACGCTTGCCCCGTCCATGTGCTCGATAGCGATTGCAAAAGGGATCAACAAATTATTCTAAAATAATTGCAAAGGTAACAAATTCTAAGATGCGTCAATTCACCTGACGATGCCCCACCACTAGAGGTTCTAGCCAAATGACGGATGAAGATTATAGATACTGCAACTATCAGCTGATCAGTTGAAGACGAGGTAATTAGAGGCATTCAATGGCATGCATCTCGTGAGTAATTAGCTGCTACCACATCATGTGTGGCTTTGATCTGTTTTTTCACCATGATGATTCTGTTTTGGGCAATTCCTGTCCCATTCTCTCAAAAGGGCAATTATATGGAATTCTGTGACTTGAACGTGATGCGTTCTGGTATTTGTTCAAGGCTTTGAAAGTGCAAACTATCAGAGCAGCGCTTGAGGGAAAAGCAGTAAGTTACACCATCCATCCTATCCACAACAAAGGGGCTGAGTATGAACTGTTGCTGAGAATAGCCAAGTGTATCCAAATATACAGGGCTTACCTGCAACTCATTAGAAGCAAAACAACATTTTGCCGTTGACATGCTGCAGTACTTTCAAAACTGGAGGAAGCTACAATACTTGTTGGAAGTAGCTTCTGTGGTGACCACACGACACTTTACAATCATTTCACAAGCCAGCTCTTGCAGGTTGACCTGCGGGTTCCAGCCAATTTCACTCGTTGCAGGTCTTTCAACTTGAAGGTGGCATCCATCGATACCTGGAGAAGTTCCCTTCTGGCGGTTTCTTCCAAGGTGGAGGGGCTCCTGACGAACAGACACATCACTTTCAGGGTCAAGAGATCGGACTCGCTGCATCAGCTTTCAGAGTATCGTTGACACTAAGTCTACACCCAGCTTTCATCAGCAAAACTGACCACTGGCAGTATGTGATCAAAGGAGATTTGCAGACAATTGGGAGATGCATTCTTTGTGTATAGGCCCCCAATTAATTACTCTGGTTTGTGAAATAAGTAAATGGTACTTGCTGACCCTGTTCTGGCCAAGATGGCTTGGTTTTGGTCATAAAGCAGGGCCCGGGAAGGAGGTGGGTGTGAAAGTACCCTAGAACAATTGTGCTATTCATTTCCTCGCCTCTTTTTCATCATCCAAAAAGTCCACATACAGTACCTTTGGTGAATGCTGATGAGGCGCAATGTACGTCTTTGACCGCCGCCGGGCTGTTCGAGGATACGACCTGCTGGGTGAGGCCGGGGATATGGACAAGTGTCTTGGTGGAGGTGGATGAAGCTGAGATGGTTTATGGATGAAATAGCTATGATTGGTTTTTGGTTGGGTTCAGCAAGGTTTTATCCCACCTAGGCACTGAAGTGTGAGGAAGTGGCCGTTGAGTGTCGACTCAAGTCTGCCATCCTGCCGCTGCTCATCACACCAGGCACAGCACGAGAGACAGATTCTGGGCACGTGCTGCTCCTGGACTGCAAGACATATATTCTTGAAGAACGTATATTGATCCTTGTTACTAGTAACTTACTGCTACTAGTAGCGGTGCACCTAGCGATGCCCCTGCTACTAGTAATAGATAGATAGATAGATAGATAGATAGGGGGTGAAAGCTAATACAGGCCGGTCAGCTAGAACCTGATCTAATGTACTTTTGGCAATGGGCAAAAATTGAGCGGCTACTGCCAGTTGCCGAACAACATGACATAGTTTCCTAGGGTTCAAATGATAAACACCCAGAGCGTTAAGACCTTACAGCACATCGTCTAGTAGTGGAGAAGGTCAACCTTTTGTGCCTACAACTAGCACCTGCAGCTATGAGCCTGCTGTACGTGTGAATGAGATCTCCTTGTTCCATCTTGTTCCAAGTGTGGCCATAAGAGTCATTTTTGATGTTCCTGCAGGGACTGCCGATTTTCATGTTCAAGAAACACCTTGGAGTTGTTGAATCCAAGTTTCAGCCATTGCCTTTCAAAAGTCTACCCAATAAGGCTCTGAGTTCGAACCTTTCAAAGCCGCGTAGTGACTGTGTGTTGTGCCATGTCAAGTTGCCAGCTAGGCCTTTGCGGGTCCTCCTGGGAGATGTACCAGGGGAAGTGGAAGTGCGGAGAATGCAAAATGCCTATCCTTATTTGCCTGCAATGTCAAGGCGGGTGTGAAATTCTATTCTTGGCAACTGTCTGTGGGCTAGCGGGCTGTTGCAATTTATGGTGAGATGGGAACCCCATTGAGATTCTGAAGTGACTTGGTCAAAACTCTGACTGCGGAGGGTAGATAAAGGAGGATTTTGAAGAATGAAAGCACAGGCATATCCAACAGTTTTGCCCCCCGAAGCATTTTAGAAAACAGCAATGTTTTGGTCCAAAAAAGACAGTCTACCTAGCCACAGCAGTTGATAGCTACGTGGGGTTCCGCTTGCGCTGCCCGCAGGGAGATGCAGCCATGCAGGAGAGGGGGGTTGGGCAAGGCTGTTTCAATTCCTTTTCAATCTTTAACCCAACAAAATATCAGGCTACGATCGTTTCAGCTGCTAACTGGATAAACATCACCAAAGCAAGTGACAACGACGAGGCAGCAACTTCATGTTTTTTTGCTTTTATGAGGTTGAACATGATCCCCTCGAACTGGTCGCCCGAGTGCAATGCTGGTTGATGACTTGCTGCGTCACTGAGTCTTTGGAATCGTTGATTTTGTCATCCAAAAGTACTGTGGTTTTTGCTTTTGTGTAACGCAACCCCATCAAAACAAAGTGTTGAGAGCGGTTCTTCTTGTGAGGGAGAACTCGATGCCAATCATCTCTCGCTTTCTTGTGCGGGGACTCGTTTGTCGCATCTTGGGGTCTCGACCCCCTAAAAAACCAAAGCCTAAGAGCAAGGACGCTCTGGCCTTACTACTAGCAGCAACTAGCTACTAGTAACAAAGGGTATTGCTGCTAGGAGCAAGGACGCAAAGCCCTCTTCCAAAAGGACCGAACTTTCATATCATGAATCACAACTTATGACCTATTGTCCCAGGCACCAGGCACGAGTTGCGGTGCGAGTTGTGCAAGCCGCCGCCTCTTGGACTGAAATGAACATGCTTCATGCAGTTGAATCAGCTGAAAGGTTTGCACTCAAGTTCTCAAAGTTGCAAACCCTAGAATGCTTGTAGGTCTGGCACCCCGCTGTGTCTCACGATTTGCTGCTGAAAACAAACATATCTCTTTTTGTGCGAACTGCCACATGTTTGCCAAGTGGAGAGCTATTCTCTTGTCAGATTTGTCAGGCAAGATCCTGCGAGATGAGATGAAAAAGAGCGCACAGATGCCATTCTTGGTTTCAACTATTTTCAACTGACGGTTTCTGGGTTCACATCTGCTTTGTTGACCTGCATGTGCGAAGTAAACATTGTCAGATTCGTGGTTGATTCGCCCTTGTTGGCAAGATTCATGTTGAATTGGAGCATTGCGCGAGCGCACACACACACACACACACGCACACACACACACACACTTAGTTCCAGTTTCGACCTTTGTTTCAGCCCCAACAAGATTGTGATTCAAATTCTATCTGCATCTTCAGAAAAATGTCGTTGCAAGCTGCTCAGTCAGTTCTTCATCGCTTTTGCCACTAGCACCGTATAGTGTTCAAGGCAAGCTGACAAATTGGACAAGCAACTTACAGAAAGGGAATGATAACACTGATGCAAGAGTTCATGAGGCTTAACAAGAAGCTGGACCTGAATAGCAGTAGTTTAATACCCTAAGACCCTTAAGCCCCTGCCAGGTGGCACTTTCCTTCATGAATGAAGCAGAAGTGGTTGGCATTTTCCCAGAATTGCTTGAGCCATCAACCTTGCTCCGCCTTGTGACCAGCCGAGAGCATTCCCGCAAGCACACATTTACAGTCCCCTGTGATGTGTTGCCAGCATAGATGAATCAATTGGGAGACACGCCAAGTCAAGACAGACTGACATTCCCTTCGCTGTGCCATGCAGTGGAATGGCTGTTGGGACTCCCAGTGTGTGCACATGCGAATGCGCTTGGAGCTTTCGCCGGCTTTTTTCACTTTCATTACAAGAATTATATACAAGACTATTCACAAACAACTGAGTTCTAATCACCAGCGGGAAGATAACTGACTACGATGATCGCTGATCGCCGATCGCTTAGAACTGTCCTCCACAGTCCAGCGGATGACGCTGCTTAGTCAGTCCTTAACACACCCTCAAGCCGTTTTCCTTCTCAAGTATGAAGACTCCACTGCAAACTGTTTAGACTCAGTGGCTTGACCTACCTGGTGAGAGAATGACCGAGGCCATGACTGTGACGAGCCCAGCACCCAAGGTAGGTGCCAAAGGATCGAAGGATGTGTGCATGGCCTCCAACCTAATAGCAAACTAGATTAGATCTTTCTTCCTTTTCTTAGCGTCCTTGCTCCTAGTAGCAATGCCAGGAGCCTCTAGGACTCTAGTAGCTTCTTGCTCCTAGTAGTAAGGCCAGGAGACCCTAGTAGCGTCTTTGCGCCTAGGCAAACTTTAAATTAGACCTTTCATCCTTTTCTTTGTTTCTATTAGCGATGGCCTCCACCCTAATAGCGGTGGCCTCCAACCTAAGAGCGATGCCTCCAACCTACATAAATGCAATTCAATTCAGGCTTTGGTCGCACATGATAGGCCCATGAACAGCATTATACTTAGTTGTTTGCTGATGCCATTCTCTACTTGCACCAACAAGCGCCCAAATCAACTGGAGTTTGTCATGCTTGGTGTCAATCATTTCTTCGGTGACACGACACATTTGTCTCGCTGGACACAGGTGAAGCCAGAGCTGAAGACTGTGGACCTGGTGGAGTCGGACGATGAGGTGGCCCTGCCTGGGCCCAGGAGGTCTGTCATTGGATGAAGAGCGTCGCAGAGATCAACAGGTTTAGAGATTTCGAGCTCTAAAAAGCAAGTCTACGTCTAAGTTATTTGGAACCAGACCAAGTGAAGAGGTGTAGCAAGACTGGCCCAGCATCCTTCACAGCGCAGATTTGGGCAGGAAATTCTTGTTTGCTGAGGGTCGAGTGCTCTATCGTGGCAAAGAAAGAGGTGTCGAAGAAGGAAATCAAGGTGGCAACCCGCCTGTGTGAGTCAATAGGAACCGATGACCTTGGTCTATTTTGAAATGGACAGACCTGCAGTATTATCAATGGAGAGGCCACAGTTCTGCAAGAAGGGAAGGGCGTGATAGGCCCTTCTGAACACATCGGATCTGATCAGTTAAGCTTTTGGAAGCTTCTTGTTACCAGTAGCGATGCCCTTGTTACTAGTAGCTTTTGGAAGCTGCATTGGAGTTCTTCTGTTTTCCAATAACTGGTGTTGAGACTGGTGACCCTTCCTGTTGTGCCACGATCGGATCAGCGCTCAAGCTACATGACATGTTTGGAGCATGAGCTCAAAGCGCTTTGCTTGCGGCTCAAGCCAATAAGAAGCTGACGTTTGGTCCTTTTTTGGCTTCCCTTAGAAAGACATTATGGCGTTAATGCAAGCAGTATTGATAGTGGCTTCCCGATGATAGTCCAGCCTCACCTCCAAGCCATAAGTGTATTATTCCAGAGTTGCAACTAAGCACTGTCAGCATCACTGAATGCCCCTGCTGAAAAACAAGACAGCATAGACTGTGCCGGTGCGAGCGGTTCTTGGGATGTTGGCCCTCAAGCCCTGCCGCTGAGCACAAAGGTTCACAAAAATGTGTTGATCAGTCGGTCAACAATGAATGGACCTATTCAGTGCCCTCGTTGTGGGTCCCCATGTCTCAAGATGGTACAATCTTAAGACTCTGCTGTCAAGATAGCAAGCACACTCAGTGATCAATATCACATTGAGCACCAAGGCAGAGATCCGAGGAATCCAGAGTCACAGGCCTCATGCTGAAGGGATGAAGGATTGGCTGACTGCCAGAATCGGTTGAAATCTGAAGGGCTTTGGTTTTGTGGAAAACCCAAAAAAGACTTAAGTATTGAAGCATCGCTACTAGAACAAGCATACCGCCGGCACCCTGTCGGACCCGTCGGAGCCTTCACCAGCCTGTTGGGCCGCTTGGCGCGACAGAAGACGAAATCCCACAATTCCGTCAACACAGGTGTCGGTGTTCAGTTGTGTAGACTTGCAAAGGCCTTCATTGTGCGGGCTATCAGACTTTCCGGGGAAAACGTGTTGACATGCTTCCCAGCCCACGCTCCTCTTGTTATTTATCCTCTATCCTTTTCGTTCTTGGTCTGGTTCCATTTGAGTCATTCTGTCATTCCCACATTTGCTGATATTCTTCTGGTTAGAACTACAAATACAACCATACTGGAATAGAACTGCAAGGCTTGAATGAGAGTCATGTCAACAATGGTCCAATGTCTAGAGTCTAGAAGTCAAGTCTTCGACTCACTTGATGCTCGGCTTGTTGAAACACAGGCTTGTTGAAACACACCACATCCAGCTAGACATACTATTCTGACTCTGACTGCCCAAGTGCTAAGCAGAAAAGAATGCAGACGTGTAAAGAAGACAATGGCCATAGTGTGCAGAAACATAGACTCAGACAGCCCGTTTTTGGGCTTCCTAAACAGGACGTCTTTGGTGATGGACTTGCTTTGTGGACACGGACAGGAGCCAGGCCCTTGGAGAAAATGCCAAACGACACGCAAGCGGTACGCTCTTTGAGCAATCATAGCAGCTGGGGAGCGCTGTATTGTGGTGAACACTGAAATGTTGGCATTCATATGTAGCCAGTGTTGCAATCCAGTGTGAGTCGCAAATGCTCGGGCCCTGGAGCAGTGATGAGAAGCTGGGGATGTCTGCGGAACCTGAATGCCCAACGGACTTTCTAGTGAGAGGAGTACTTGCATGGTGATTCCCATTGCTAGCAGACGAGTGGTGACGCTGACATAGGGAGATCAGAGGACATCATGAAACCATGCTGGCAGCAGATCGTGCAGTAAGTGTTTCCAGTATTCAAGGTCTATGCATTTTTCCTCTTCAAACTCCAAACAGATATCATTTCCAATAGAGCTACTGAGGCACGCCGTGTCCCGTGGCCTTGAACCTTGACTTGACGGTGGTTGTGGCCGTGATTGCGTGGGAGCCCATCAGCCCTCAGGATTTCACTCACCAATTCAATTGTTCCTTTTGCTGGTGCTGTTTACTGAAACCGGCTGGGAAAGTGGTTCCAGCTCACATCCAAGAAAGCTTCGCTTTTGCTCAAGGAGTGGCAATCCTAGGGCTCTGGAAGGTCAAAAGCCAAGTATTGGACAGCTGAGAACAGTTTACCCAGAAAAGAGTTATAAAATTACAAGACCTGCAACACTCGATTTTAGACCCCATCCTTGAACTGAATGAGCTAAGAAGTATATAGCTCTATGGCCTTAGTCAGGCCGGAGAAAATGGACATCAGCCGTCAACCACAGCACCGTGTTTGGTAGTTTCTGCTTGCCATGGCGTTGTTTCCTCCGCCTGGGCCGTGCGCCATCACCAGCATTTGCCCGCCCAGTGAAAACCTCCCAGCTGTCAACAAGCCGGCCGCACGTGGCGCACGTGGCCCATGTGCCGGCGCGGCGCAGGTGGGGTTGGGCCTGGCGCTGGCAGCCCGACACCAGCGTTCCCGGCATTCAGGATGCCAGGGCGTTTTGAGGCGTGAACTGAATCTGGAGATTTTACTCAAAGCGCTCAACCTCGACCGGGAGACGCTGACCCTCACGAGTGAAGCTTGGCTGGTGTTCTTTGTCCTGCAAGATCTCTTTTCATCAGAATCTAAAGCTCCTGACCATTGCAACCTTTGAATCCCCGGATTGGAGGTGGATGCCTTTGTGTTTTAGGGTTTAGCTCCAAAGAGGTAGGACGTGGATTGCGGTGCAGCTTGCGTAGAACGTTTAGGGCTCTTGTTAAGAAGTCAGTTGATCTCAAGTTGAAGGAATCAGGGCTAGGCTTGATGCCACTGCTCTGCTGTTGCATGTTGTGGAACAACAGGGTATGTTTGTGGGCTTCATTCTGTCCAGCGCAGGGAACCAGAATGCACCAGGGCCGTTTCAGCCATTGGGCTCAGATCTTGACTTCCTAAATGTGGGATGAAAACATGACAGGTAGCTGTGGGGGGCACTGCAATTCACATGGGTAAGGAGCTGTGCCGAGCTTTCTGGCCTTCTTGGAAAGAACAGAGCTCGATACACCGAAAGCAGCAAGTTCAACAAACAGATCAGATCATCGAGGCTTGACCAGTTCACGGCAACTGAGGGTCCAGCACCGCGCATGGGCTCGGTCTTTGGAGACATGGCGAAGAGGCAGAAGGGCCCTGGCACAGTCTCCTTAGAGTCTTTGAGTGCGCAGCTGGAGGCCCGGGAGTGGTGTTGCGACTTCACTTGTTGATTCGGGATTATATAGATGCAATGAACAAACATTGTTACAAGGAAGTTCACCCGAAATCCACCAGTCTGTTGACAGTTGCAGGTTGTTTAGTGTTGGGACTAAAGTGACTTGCTTCCCGACCGGGCGTTCTTCGTCACCATGGATCGACTTGCAGGGAACAGAAGTGCTGGCCAAGCGGCCAGATGGCGGGGCCTCAGAGTTGGGGTTGGCCAAGCGTTGACGGGGTCAGCTACTTGCAGACTTGCGGTCCTTGGCCACATGAGGCCGCAACCTTATCCAGCATCAACCTTCAATGCTAAACTGCAAGAACACAGGAGGAGATCCTGCGAGATAGGTGTTTGGAGTCGACCACTGTCACCCTCCCTCAAGAATTCAGCAGTTCCTCGACACTGGAACTGCCACTCAAAGAACAATTCCAGCTTCCGAACAAAACACGCCAAGGCCTTGATGCTTTCATTTGTACTCATCATGGGACCTTTCATGCTGATGAGGCCGGGCTTGAGGTCTTCCAAACCCCCATGGTAAATCTGATGCAGATGCAGGTTAGAGGTCTTTTCTTTGTTCACCATCGCTTTCTATTTCGCAGGCCTTATCGTTTTGTGCTTTAATGGCCCCTTGTGGGTGCATGCCGCCTTCGATGCAGCCAATCATTGATTGTTGTGGCTGTTTTGGCGTCCACGTTGAGCCTGCCTGGAGGTCATGGCTTGTGCGATGCTGAAATGCCGCTCAGAGGATTCAAGTTGCCTCACATCACAGATAATGTTGTAGGTATTCAAGGCTGTCCAAGGGTCCAGTGCTCTCCACTCGGTGAAGATCCCCTTTGGTGGATGCCCTGAATGTTGTTTTACTTTGTAAGCTTTTGCTGGATACATTCGTTTGATGGTTGGGATTGCCTTCAAGCCAGCCTTTGTTATCAAACTTGGGTGAAGAATCAAATCCCAAGAATTTCGATCATCTCGGTGACCTGTGCTTGGTGAGGTCTGGAGAACTTCCAAGGACTGCCCATTTTGCGCACCCGGGACCCTGCGGAGATTGACCAGGCGACGGGGTACCGTGCACTGGGCACCTGACAAATCATTTTGTTGATGCAGGCGACGATCGTGGTCGACGTTGGTGGCACCTATGAGCCTGAGAAGCAACGCTTTGATCATCACCAGAAGACTTTCACAGAGACCTACTCGGAGGCACAAGAAACGGTTCAATTGGAGGCTGACTTAACTTGCTTGACAAGCAGGATGCTCATACAGCATGCATAGCAAAGTTCATTTGGAATTATATATATATATGTATATATTATGGGTGTTGGGTCTGAGGCCGAGACTGTGAAGACAATGCACCCCAGGTATTTGGTAAATGTCCTGATGTGTAGGAAAGTTCTGGCAGATTAAGAAAAGAAGACCCAGAATCACATCTAGCTAGCAGCTGGACTTCGATCACCCATGCTTCCAATCTCCTCTGGTGTGAGGCTTACAGCGGCATCAAGCTCTCGAGCGCCGGGCTGGTCTTCAAGCACTTTGGGGCCCAGGTGCAAAGCACGGGCTCAGTGAATTCCTAGTGCTCAACCAGTCAACCAGATCATGACAGAATTGAGATAGGTTCGGACAGCAACACCTCTCAATGCCACCAATTTGTATGATGAAGAGTTGACGAACCAACACATTTCCTGGCAAATTAAAGTTGCGCATGGTTGGAGGCGTTGGAGGTTACTCCAACATTGAATGCTGCCCTGCCAGGTGGTCCAGGCACTTTGTGGTCCGTTGGAGGAGAAATCCCAGGCATCAGGAAATGCAGTTTTGAGTGTGAAATATGACTTTTTACGAAACAGTGGTAACAAGAAAACATATCGCGCACTGAAAAAAGACTTTGTGAGTAGGTCATCAAGAAACAGTGTCAGTGCAAGGTTACGGTAAGCTGAACGTGAGAAGCCAGTGGCATCATTGGTTTTTTGAAGCAGATTACAAGGTGATGCACTTGTGTAGCCGATTGCCCTAGCTTTCGTTTTACCAGCATTGGGCCTCAAGCGGCCTCAAGTCTTGATGATCAACATCAATATCACAAGCATCCTTGCTCCGTTCGTAGCGATGCCCTTTGTTACTAGTAGCGAACATTGTTCCCAGTAGTAAGGCCAGGAGCGCCCCTAGTAGCGGCCTTGCCATGCGGATCTCCCAGGTTTACACAGTTGTCCTTTCTTTGAAGACAGACCGACTGCAGGCGGCTATATTGGCCAAGACCTATGACAGCTTGATCCGTGAGCTCGATGCCTTGGATAATGGCGTCCAGGCCTGGATATCTTAAGTTTCTCTAGATCTAGGAAGCAAATGAATAGTGTGAGCGCTTCTTCAAAAAATCTCCCCCGCACCCTCGGGGGGAGCTTCCTTGAAGAAGCATGAGCTATCCTGCGTCCATTCTAGTAGCTTAAGTCAGCTACTAGCTACCTAGCTACAACTAGCTACCTACCTAGCTATTACCTCTACCGGCCTACCCCCTGGGCAAAAAAAAAGAGAGATATGGATAAATGGTTGTCCGCACTTTGCGAGGTTGTGATGTTTGTCCGATTCTTTGACATGTTCACTCTTGTGCATCCCAGACGCTCCTTTCATGGAACAATTCGTTGTCTACTTTGCGGCAACTATAGTCAACATACATCAACATACATATCCTTCAGACGAGTGGTGAGAGGACGTGCTTTTTCATCAGGTTGCAGATGAGCCGCGATACCGCTTCGTGACCCACCTGGGGGCACGTGTGGGACGCTTGAATCCCAGTTGGCAGGAGACCCGTCAGGTGTTTTGAAGTTGCTGGGCCAACCTTCTTGCACTTGATAAAGGGCAGTCAGTCACCTGCGACCCGTTAATGGGACCTGAACAATCTGCAGCCATAAGTGAGAGGCGTCCTGTTTTTGTAACTCTATTCTTGAATACAGTTGTGCCTGCCAAAGCACTGTAGATCATCTACCGTGTGTATGTTCGCTACACACTACAAGCCGACCTTGAAGACTGCGCTTGATTGAAATCAAGAACGAAACAGTGTGGTCCAACTCAATGGTAGAGATTTCCGTTCCATGTTTGAAGTTTTCCTCGTGAAATGCCTTCCACCTTGGAATTATATAGAACGATCTGTCAGGCCCAAGTCATGAAAGCCAACATCAGGTAGCTGTCTATAAGCTTTAGCAAGAGAGGCAGGCCTGAGGCCAGCACAGTGATTTTTCACTAGAACCCGCCCTCACGTGAGATAACGGTGAGCCGGCTGTTGCGGTTAGACATCATTGATTACATACTTGAACCAAGAGCACACGGTGACACACTTTTGTAACCGATTCCCTAGCTTTCGTCTTACCAGCACTGGGTCTCAAGTACTTCTATTTCCCCACCGGTAGGTGAGGGTCTCTAGATGTTGCCTCAGCTCAGGCCTGCCGACTTACCTCCTCTTCCTCCTCCTCCTCCTTGTCATCCTCCCGCCTCCTCCTCGTCATCCTCCTCCGCCCTTTCCTCCGGCTGCTCCTTTGCAGTATGGTGTGCTCCAGGATGGAGTGGTGCGCGCTGGACTCTTATGGGTTAGGACAGTAGTGGAGCGTGCTTGACTTTTCCGGGGAGCACGTTTGGGTCTAGTCCAAAGACACATCAGAGCAAATACCTGAAGATGTGTCAGAGAAGATGTAAGAACATGCAGAAAAACGGTAAAACACAAGGCAGCACACATGCCCGAACGAATGCCGCAACAATCTCGCGGCTCCGTAGGATGACCCTGTCCCCCCCGGACCGCAGAGTGATACGTTTGAGGGACGCATAGACGGCGCCGTGTTGGATGGGGCTCGGAGCGCGTCGGGCTGGCGTCGCACGGTCAGGCATGCAAGGAATAATTTGTCAGAATAGGTGGCAGAACGCAGGTCAGATCACATATCAGAACAAAAGATGGCAGAACAAGTGTCAGAATACGTGACACAACAAGTGTCAAAACACATATCCGAACAGAAGTTAAACCTGTCACAACGCATTTCAGAGCACGTGCCAAAAGTACATACCAGAAGATATGTCAGAACACATGTGAGACTTGATGGCAGGACAAGTGTCAGAACACATGCCAGAAAGAAACTCAGAACACATGCCCGAACAGACTTCAGGTAGAAATGTGTCAAAACACATAGTAGACTTGATGCCAGATCAAATGAACATTGTATCAGTGCACATGTCAGGCAGCGTTTGTCAGGATGGTGTGTCAATACATTTGCCACGCCTTCTTCCAAATCGCCGGGGATCATTCGAAGTACGTTGTGTTATTGTTTTTAGGTAATAGTGCACTTTGAGCAACTTTGGCACCAAGAAGCCACTGCGTCAGGAGGAGAACAATCCAGCAGCTGAGAACACACGCTTTAAAGAGGCCTTGCTCCTGGCAGCCAAGGAGGGGTCACATGAATCAACGATTCAAATCTCTCAAGAACGAGAGATTTATCGAATTAGATGATAGGTTTAGATTTAGATGAGATCAAATATGTCTGGATTCTGTTGATTGGCACTGGATGTGTTCAGACATGGTACACTCAGTAAATTGAACTCGACTCCAAAAGAGCAACTTCCTCATGTTGTGCTGCCCTGGGACCATTTGGCCTTACTGAGGAGCTCTGTGACATTGTGGGAGGCTACAGTAATCATTGGCTGCCGGCACGTTCAATCGTGGACGAGGCAAGCAGAGTCGTGGGGAACAACTCAACTCTGTGGATCAACTTGATTCTGAAAACATGGGTTCAAACTCAACATGCTCCGTAATGGGAAGCCACTTCCTGTGTAATGATTTAGTGCATGTTTTCACTGGCTGGTGAGCATAAACAAGTAGTATTGCAGCATGTACAGCAGCCACCATTGACCACAGCGCATAAACAGAACACACACACGCAGAGTGATTGTGTATGTAAGATGTTTCGTGCCACTTCGTGTAGTGACACTGTAGTGTGTGTCATTGATGGACTGATTCCTGTATACAAAGCGGTGTGGGTGCCGATGAATTGGATCTCAGCAGGCCCTCAGCCAGCGGAAGGACGTGCACCCTTCCGGAGAGGCGGAAGCAGACCATGAAGTCAGTAGGTCCGTTTGCAAGGTCATTCTGAAAGAGTATTGTCAGAAAAACACGAACTCGTATGTAGGTAGCTAGTTCAAGTTCTTTGGAGCAAAGGAACAAGTGGATGAAGTTCAACATGAGTTGAGGTATTGATGCCAGGGATCTATGTGCACTTATCACGAAAGCTAGCCTTAGCTAGCTGGAGTTGCTCTTGCTTTAGCAAGTTAAGTGACGGGGTGGACGCACCTCAGAAACCTCAAATAATTGATTAAATCAATCTTATGGACCCCCCCCCCCCCCGCGGTTCGACTCCCCCCTGCGCGGTGAGCGGGACCACCAAGCAGCTGCAGCACACCAAGCATCTGCAGCGCCCAGCGCAGCAGCGGCAGCAGCACCAGCAGCAGCAGCAGACCACCCAGCGCCAGCAGCAGCAGCAGCAGCAGCAGACGACCCGGCGCCTGCAGAGCACCCAGCGCAGCAGCGCCCAGCGCAGCAGCGGCAGCAGCAGCACCAGCAGCAGCAGCACCAGCAGCAGACCACCGGAAGCCCGGCTAGCTTTCGTTCACCCCCTCTGGCCTCAAGTTGAAACAAGGTGGCAAAGACACACGACCTTTGCATCATTCAGAAGCCTTACTTAGCTGCACAAATCACTAGAGTACCTGATCAGAGGTGGGTAAAGGTAGACCCGTTTGGCGCCAGATTATGAAGCTGAAGCAGTTTTGCCCTTGGCAAGATCACCTCTTTGACCTGGAGGAAGAAGAACAGGTAGGGGAAGCTGGGACGTGAATTCTTTTTGTAAGCATATTCCTTCGTGCCTGCTTTATATGTATATATATATATATACGTATATAGCTGCTTTAGCCCATCAAATTGGGACGGGCATACTGGGGTATGCCTGTACTGAAGCTTCAAACTGGTTACTGGGGTTGAAAATTGGGCTTTGCTAGGTGATCACACCTCCCTGCAAGTTATTTGTCCATGTTTGGAGGGCAGCAGTCTTCTGGAGTATGTGAATGAGGTCTCTACAGTTTCAAGGCAACTTCATCCTGAAACCACCACATGGCAAGTGTGGGCTGTTCTTGAAGGGTCCAGATTGCCAGGCACATCGCAGCCCATTGGTGAAGTACGTGATCTTTCAGGAGCAAAGAGTTCATCAAATTCTTTGGGACAGGTATATTGTATAGTCTAGATTATCAATGATCAGGGAGACCCAACGTACAGAGTTTAGCTCTGCAGTTGCCAAGCCTTCTTCAACCTGATGTTTGCTAGTAGGTTGCAGACCATTGCTACTAGGTTGGATTTGCACCATCAGTAGTTGGCATTCAAGCCACGGACCTTCACCAGGATAGCCGTGGCAGCTGGCGCGTGCAAGCAGCTCCAAAGGTGCGTGGCAGCTTTGAGCTAAGGTGCCGTGGTGGAATTTCAATCCAAGACTGACCGGACCTTGAAGTCCCAAATCAGGTGAACAGACTGCTTCTGAAGTACTGAACCAGATTTACTTATGTTACCAGCGTTTAGGGAATGTGAACCGGGATGAAACGGGTCCTTTGCAGAATGGACCACAGAGGCAAAAGCTGCCCAGTGCGTGGTGTGGTGTCCGCGATGATGAGCTCTCAAAGATTGCGGAGATTCCAGGCAGATAGCATGTCGAATTATTGGGTGTATGGTTCGAGCGACTGCAAGCTAGGCGACGTGGATGAAACGTTTGATGCTGACGCACGTGTGAAGGGAAGAGTGGGGATCGACCCTTTATGTGAGGTCTCACACTTGTGAAGTGGGTCAAACGTCCAAAGTGAGAGAAGTTCATCATTTGTAGATGCTGCCAGGCTGCATCTTCGTGCATGCCAATGGCTTCATTGGTGGGAATGCGCTGCTGGGCCGAAAGTTCCTTGTGAGACACTTTCACCTGAAACATATCTGATTAGATGTGATTGCTCATCTTTCTCACTGACCTCATCTCTTGGTAAACCGTTTGATGCTCAAAGCATTGATGCCTTTTTTGGACCCTTTTCCGGTTGATTTTCCGGTCGCTCCGACCTCCCAGGACTGAAGAGGGCGCCCTGGCCATGGCCACCAAAGCGCTGTGAGTGCAGAGGAAAAGGCGGCATTGCATCGAGCTGCAGCTGCGCTTCCGGGAGTTTTTTTCTCAAAAAGAACAACACATGCATCAAGAAGGCTTCAAGTTGAGAGAGGCATGAATAGCACTGGCGCCTTGTGCGAGTGCACTGAGGCCTGACCGCAAAACCCTGGAGTCGGGGACCCCATGAGGACTTTCGTATTACTCGATGGAATCCGAAGAGCAGTCCATGTAGGATGTGCATGGAACTCCATGTCCACCTTGGCTTGTGAATGCAAGTAAATGGAGGCAGAAACGAAACAATCAGATAGCTTCCATCCCCAAAATGGGATTTGCTTTCGCACTACACGAGGGTTTCAGGTTTTGTCTGAACAGATTCCATGTCTCTATCCCTGTCCACTTTTGAAGATAGACCTCACAAGCTGTAGGGATGAGGATTGCCCCAAGAATGGAGGATTCGACACCCCAAAACGCATGCCGCATGCCCCATGGTCATACCTTTTTGACGCCTTTAAGCAATCTTCCAATTCATGATAGCGAGGCGCACCAAGGCATTTCCAATGGCAAGGTTTGTTTTCTTGTGCCAAACCTCGCGCGGCACTTGCTGTGTTCAAGGACACTCCCAGCCTGTCGGTCGAGCCAAGATTGAGTATTCATGCAGGCTGGCGAATGGTCCCATTTCATGGTCCAATCTGGCTCGGATCTCATGAAACCCAACGAAGCAAATGCCCAAAGTCTGCCATGAAACCCAGACAGAGGCAGTTATGCAACTACATGCCTGCAACAAACGACAAGTGAAGACAACACCACGTGAGTAAGAGCCGAACTGACAGACCAGAGTCGTGTTGCCCGTGACCAACACATTTCAATTGCTGTGCCAAAGCACGTGTTGTCTCCACCTGACCGCGGCTTTGGCACCATGCTGGAGCGCTGCTGATGAGGAGGTCTGGTCTAAGACACACACACACAGGAATGCCAGCTTCTGTTGTGAACTTTCAGCTTGTTTCCTCCAGAAGTGCCACCCAAGTCGGGCAAGCTCCGAACTATAGCCACTTCCGTGCCAACACTGGAGGTGTTGCAATGGGCAAACTTTTTCCAGAGCTGCAGCCAAGTGAGCCAAGCCTGTCGGGTAGAGTGATGCCACAAGACCCTACAGAACGAAAGGACTTACTGAGTGTCAAATGAAAAAATGGAAGTGAAAAGGTGATTTTGATCCACACTGATGGAGTATTCCAATTGATTGTTCCACGTGTGGGTGAGCCTTGAAAGCAAGATGGAGCTTCTGACTGAAACGTTGCTGGTTAAGTGTTTTTTCCCCAATAGTGAAGCTTACTGGAAGCTTAGAGCTTAGGGGTCTTGAGCCATAGTAAAGATTTCGGAGAAGATTGGAGCAGGTCCCGGAGCAGGTTTTGGAGGAGGTTTAGGAGGAGACCCGGGAGCAGTCAGGGGAGCAGGTTGCGGAGCAGGTTCCGGAGCAGATTCTGGAGGAGGTTCGGGAGCAAGTTCTGGAGGGCTTTGCAGATATGCTGACATGTTGAGTTGCTGACACTGTCATGGTGAAAAACCGACATGGCATCATGCTGGCATGTTGTCATGCTGACGTGTTGTCATGCTGATATGTTGTCATGCCGTCAGGCTACCATGCTTGAATGGTGTCCACTGTCGTGTCGACATTGCAACATTTTCCCCTTTTGTATGCACCCTTGAAAACACGATGTCGTGCTGACGCGAGTGGCCTGTTATACAATGTTGTCGTGTAGACGTGTAGGCATAGGCATGTTAACATGTTGTCACCGTGATCTGGTGGCATGGCGTCAGGCCAAAATGTTCACATGTTGTCATGCTGGCAGGCTGTCATGGGTTGTCACGCTGAGGTGCTGACAGCAGGTTCCCTAGCTCTTGCTTGTTGCGGCGTTGTCACGCTTTGCCATATGTGGGTAGATGTGCGGCCATGCTGCTATGCCGACATATTGTGTGTTGTGAGGCTCGCATGGCACATGGAAAAACATCACTTTGTTGGTGAACGTGTGATGTTGCCGTTGCCTAATAGGCGGTTTCATGCCCAGCTGTTGGGGACTTTTCGGGGGCTAACTTGTGACTCACACACACAGCTGCTGCCGTTGCATAGTGGCTTCCAACATAAGATATGAGTTGGCATGGGTAACGAGATTTGCAAAGTGAACCCATGTACATGGTGTCCCCATTCTATCTTTTGGTCTTTGTTCCACAAATGGGAGCAAGCTCCAGCTGACCTGCCCATCACATGACAGGGGAGTCCTTGTGTGAACGCCTGCAGCAACCAGTGGGGTGCCCTGATGCTGGAACACCCGTTGCTAAAGAATGAAACACTGGCAGCGGACCCGAACCTAGGGAGAACATTTGCAATCAAGTGCAGTCAATATTCACCTTTATAGCCAGTAGACCCCTGAAACCATGAAGAAAAGCCAACATTGTTTTGACTCTCCAGTTTCTTTTGTCAGCCCTGAGGAGGCCGAATTTGCACTGAACCCACATTTGGTGGGGTGGGAGATCCCAAGGTCTTGCGCGCCCATGCGGCGGCCCAACGAGGTCTGGGAGTCAGACTGTCCGATTTTCGATTTTGGAGACGGACACACTGTGCGATTTTCGGATCTCCACACCGTCAGGCCATCCCAAGGCTGTGCAGGCGGTCGTGTTGCCAGCGGTAGAGAAGGTCAAGGTGGAGAAGGTCCGGAAGATTTGGAGGACACTGATGGAATCGGTCTTATGGACCATGGCAACTGAGAGATCGATCTGTGAACTTGCTGCGCGGATGATTTCATGACCATGTGCCAGAGGGAGGACTTACGAACTGAATGACAGAACATTCGAGACATTTGAGCTTCTTCCTTTCCAACCTCTGCCTTGCCAGCAAAGTATCCTAGTCTAAGGGCGTCGCTACTAGGAGCAAGGATGCTACTAGCATCCAGTCTCAGGTGAGGCGCCCTCCGGTGCCCCGCATGTCTGTTCGCCGGGAGTTGCAGCTGCAGGCGGCCTGTGTGAGCATGTGTGAGCACGGTTTCCACAGAAACACCCAATGGCAAACTACATTGCACCTGTCTTTCTTTTCTCTTTGTTTCTATAGCGATGGCCTCCAACCTGCTAGCGATTGCCTGCAACCTACTAGCGATGGCCTCCAACCGAATAGCAAACTATGGACTATAGAAGATCTTCAAGTTTGCCAAATTCGCGGACTTTTGCACACCTGGGCCATTTTGAGACCGTTGACCTTGAGGTGGGTGAGACTTGGGCCTTGTCCACCAAGTCCTCTAGCAGTTGGAGAAGGAGGCGGAGGGGATTTGGACTGGAAATGGTGATTGGATATCTGTGTTTCCAATTTGTGTTTCTAATTGGATAACTGCCCCTCAAGTCAGATCAACAGCCAGATGCTGTTGTCAGTTGGGGTTTGAAGCCTAACTTACCCACGACATTGTAAAACTGAAGACCTTGAACCTTTTGGATACTCTGACCCATTTGGCTGCAGAAGAGCCCTTCCAAAAGCTGTTTCGTTTCTCGAAGCTCTTAGGGTTTTAAGATACTTCTGGGTACTTCGATGTTAGTGCCAGAGCAACTGAGGACACACTTTCATTTATGATTTAGACGATGCCATACGAGGGTATCCTTGTTTGTTGGGTCTTTAGCTGCTTCCTCTTGGCTGATGTTCTGGTAGTCTCCAACCTCAACCCACTCATGTTGTGGCCATTCCACTTCAGTGATTCAACATACAAATTGAACAAATTTTAGATGACAGTTGAGCACCCTCCCTCCAAGCGGCTTTACATAAGACCAAGACCAATTCTAACAACCACTCTGGATAGTCTGGCACAACGGCAACATCAAAGAGTTGCACCAACCCGCAGCACTGACCCCTTGCTACAGGTTTTAGAGATGAGTGATTCACTTTGATGACAGAGTGATTGCGCAGAACCATCGCGGCGCAGGCGACCGATGTCGCCCTTCAGTCTGGGAGAGGCAGCCTACACCAAGGAGATACCCTCGGGTCAACTCTTGCTGGAAGGGCCTTGGAAGGCGGTGATGTGGCCGACCCTTCCCTTGTTGCCTTGTTGCTTTTGCCTGGCCTTGACATTGACACAGTGCGCCCGTAAACCAACATGCACAGCTTGATGCGCTTGTTTCTTTCAGTTCTGAAGTCAGAGGGTAGACTGTTTCCTTTGGGTTGTGGGATTTAGTGGCCGAAGGAGACCTTGGGCTTTGGCGTCTATCGCCAGTGCATTGATGAGGAGATGGCTGAACACGACGCGGAGGTCGTGATTTGGTGGAACACGTAGTTTTGTACGAATCTAGTGTATGCACCTCAAGCAAACGTTGACATAACAGGATAAACAAGGGGAATCTTTTGGATCCTCTTGATAAAGGCAATCGACCTAACCGGAGGTCACCTTCTCTGTGGCTGATGTCGAAGATTTCAATCAAATATAGACAGCAAAAGCACGCAGTTTCATATCGTGCGCTTTCATGGGGGATTGAGAAGTTGCGGGATTACCTACAGGAGATGGAACTGGTCATTCCGGGTTGGGGCCGAGGCTGCCTTTGCTTTCCACCGTATGGACTGTCAGCGACAGGCCCTGCATCTTGGATGAGTCTCCTGAAAAGGGGTCAATATGGAATATACTCACTGAAAGACATTGTTCTTCTAAAATCCATAGTTTTGGTGCTGTAATTACTGTATTGCTTTTGGGGAGTAGTTGGAAGAACCTGCCTGGGCTCTCCACAGGCAGGCATGCGAGAGCGGGAGCAAGCGGCTCTGTGGCGCAAACGCCGGGATGCGCGAGAGCCCTTGTACCAGGTGCTCTGGGGCTATTTGATTTGTCCACTTGTCAAGCGAGGAATCTGCAGGTAGGCAGCAGGCACGGAAAAGCCCTCGGCAGTTGCTTTGCAACAAGCTGTGCTTCGGACACGTTCCAAAGTTCCAACTGCAAGACTTGTAGGGCAACAACCAGGTACCAGGGACAATGATCACCACCTGAAGCCAATTGGTCGAACCACGCCAGGTGCGCTGGCTTTTTCTCCCGTATCTCGGTGAGCAAGTCAAGTCGGTTGGCGGGGCTTGGAGCATTTTCTAATCATGGGGTTTGTAGGGAGTGTATTGTTTTCAACAAGGGTTTGGTCTCTTTATATAACCTTTATCAATCTGAGATTTGGTGCCAAGACTTCTCTCATATACAAACAGCTTCTGCACAGCGAATGCGGAACCAAGGCATGTGGCCAAAAAGCCGCCGACACCACTTCTAGACGAGGAGAAGAATTATGTATGTATTAAACTGGGTCGAATGTTGGAGGTCGGTCGAACGTTTGAACTGTGAGGTGGAGGTGGTTTCTCAGTTGTGGTCGTTTGGGAATGAGAACGCATGATGATGACATATTGAATCATATCATGGCACTTACATCGGCCCTTGGTTTCCCAGGATGGTTTCACACTGGCCATTATCAGCAATAATATGTTTTTGGTAGATAATGCTCCAGAGTCAGGTCTTACTTAGGCTTGGACTCATGCTTTAAAGAATCTATGGAAAGGGTTTAGGTTTTGAGTTTCTTGAGCCTATTTAACCGTGAAAACAACTCTTAGTGGTGCGAAGAGATCCGTAAGCCGGTTGGAGCTGACCTAAACTTGACCTAATGATGCGTCTCCTGATCCCTGCCATCCCTGCCATCACCAAAATGAAAGTTGGCATTCAGGCTATGTTAATGTGCCTTAGGCTTTGGCATATCGATGAACAGAGCGATCGGACGCGAACCGAACGGACGCTCCTGGCCTCGCTACTACTAGGAGCAAGAGGGGCATCATTACTAGTCTAATCCGTTGGCCCCACCTGGAGGAGGAGGACGTGCCGGAGATGCTGATGCATGAGGGTGAGGTGCAAAGTGAAACGTGACAGTCGAAAGGAAACGAAAAAGAGACGTACTTCGACATGGGTGATGCTGAGGTATACACGGACAACAAGTTGAGACACACTTAGAAGAAATGCGCAACAATGGGACAAAGGACAACACATACATCAATAATCACAGGTAATGTTGGACTGACGGTACGCCATCATCATTTGATCTTTGGTTTCATACCCATTCTTGCACTTTTCCTCCATTCTGTTTCAAGGGTTGGTTCCTTTCTATTTTTGTTTGCGTGTTTCTCTACACTGTTGATGGCACGCGGTGTGCGGTTTCAGTGCACATGTGCACAGGACATGCAGTTGCAAATACAAATTTGTTGTATTTGGCTTGCCAGAACACAGTATACGATGCATTCGATCTCCTAAGACATCATACATCGCTCAACCAGTACATCCAGACAAGTACAGAAGTATCAGTATCTATATCCATATCACCATGTGTTAGAGCACAAGAAAAAGGAGCAGTGCCAAGACCCTCCATGTGGAGATTCGCTGTGGGCTTTCGTAGCAAAAATACTTCACTGCAAGGACCATCAACTGGCACATACAGCGATTACAGCCTCTAGTGTCGACCCAGCCCTTGGAAGCCCGGGGGAAACTTTAGTGATGTGTTTGGTTTCTCGTAGATGCTAGATGATGGATTATGGTATATATATAGCAGCTTCGCTGTCTCTATAGCTCAATTTGTAAAGTTTTCTTTTCGATTGAAACACAGGATTGCGCCAGCGCAGGCACCTTCTGGTCCTCCTTCGAGACCTCCAACACCTGCTGGATATTGGACCAACCATGCCGAAAGCCATTCGCAGGCGTGCCGGGGGAGAGCTTGCAGCAAAGTGGTACCAAGGCCTTGATGTACAGACTCTAAGTTGCTGTTTTACCTGGTTGTACCAGACACAAAAATCTCATAGACGACAGGGCCTCGGTCCTCGGTCCGGTTTGGTCGCACCAGGACCTGTTCGGACCTGATGAACGTACACCTCTCAATCATCGCGTGTCTGGGCATTCTTTTTGTCAGAGGACTTATTTCATTTTTTGTTGGTTTTTGGAGGCTCGTAGCACAGGGGTCTTGTCTATTGACGGGCTTGTTTTACCCAAAAGGAGAACCCTTGCAAGACACTTCAGAAAAAAGCAAATGTTACAAGTTTTTCTCAACCCATGCACCTTTTCGTGCACCCCAACAAGGTCCTGGAGCGACTCAAGTCTCGATCGCACAACATGGGCACCTTGGCAACAAGACTGAAGGGCGCCCAACGGTAGATTCTGTTTCGTCCTTCGAAGCACTCCTTTGGTGATTTGGTGATCCCGGATGGTGTTAATGTTGCTAGGAGTCGCACCTGACCTTGTGGTGTGTTTTGGGATGCTAGGTACCGTGAGATTTTGAAGGCTGTTTCCTGATAAAGTGGCGAGTTCTTTTTTTTCCCATCGGTTCCTTTGTCACAAGGCGCTGAAAGGAACTGGAGGTTGACCTTGATGCGGAAACGCCAACAACGCCTCTTGCAGCACCGCAGGGAGAAAGGGAGAAGAGCTCGTGTGGGTTTGTGGGAAGAAGTGAGGAACAACGTGGAACGCACATTTCTCAGGATACTAAAGAACTACAGCGACTCAGCTCCCTAAACCTCAACGTATTCAGACACATCAAATCTCTTTCTAATGCCCATGGCACAGCAGGTCAGTGGAGAATAGTTCTACCGGGCGTTTCTGCTGAGTTGAAGTTGTTCAATCTAGAGTAACGACTCCCGAGCCCCACGGGCCCAGAAGGTCCAGGAGAGCGCGAGAGAGTTTCTCGAAATCCAGACGAGGAGAGAAGGCGAAGAAGATTATGAACTCTCGGCCAATGACGTTCATGCAAGACAGCGAGGCCAGAGGAGAGGCATATCAGGGGCTCCTGGCCTTACTACTAGGAGCAAGGATGCGTCTAGGGGCTCCTGGCATCGCTACTAGGATCAAGAAGCTATTAGGGGTAAGGCAGGCATGAATCAACTTGAACAAAGGCATTGTGGAAAATGATATGGTCCGCAGTAGCGTACCGGTTAAAGCGTGCATCCAGAAGAAGGCTGTTGAGATTCTGGTGAATTACCAGAATCGATTTCCAGCTGTTTGAATGTTGCGTTGGCATTTCCGGACTCAAACGTTTGGTCTACGAGTCTACTACCAGAGGATGTTTTCCTCCGAATCTCTCCAGGTGAATGTTCACGAGTTCCTCTCTAACATCAAGCCGAAGGACTGTGCTGACCGGACGCGGCAGGTGTGCAGTTAAGCTATCGTAGTGGTGCCTGTTGCAGATAGCTTCACACTGGAACGGCAACTGAATCTGACTAGGTACGGCTGGCTGCATTGATTATAACTTCGATATCCGATAGGATTTTTGTGCTTTTTTATGCGTACATATTGTGGCTCGTAACGACATGGGCAAAAAGCTTTGAACAATAAAAATGGTCCCATTGATCCTCTTGTGACACAACTCTCTAGGCGGCAAACATATTGAGTTTAGATGATTTGAGGCTATTCTTTACACCTCCTAATCTAAATTAAGAAAAACAAGTTGCAATACAGGACTACTGTACTACTTCAGATGATTCAAACTAGCCCTGAATTGCGTTCTTCACCACGAGGAAGCACAGGCGTATCAGGTTCGTGGGGATTCGTGGGGATGGGGTCCAGCACAGAGTCACCCAGGGTAGAATCTTCAAATCGTCCAAACCTGGGACAGACTCACTGTTGATCTATATAGAAGGTTTGCCACTTGCAACTTCCTGCAATAGAAGAGTACTTGGTTTAAGGGATGGTTGAAAAATCACTGCTCTTGGCTGCCATTCGTTGAGTAGCTCTACTTTTTGGACCTGCCACTTGAGGGTGATCTACACCACAGGATCGATGACAAAGGCAATGTGATGGAGGTCTTCTTTATTTGTCATTTTCCGTAGCTCACACTTGGAGCAAAATGAAATTGAGAGGACATTTGGCGTTTTGTAGTAACAGGCCATGCTGCGCCAGATGTGCAGCAATCGGAAGGTCGACCAGGCCGGAATCATTGTTCTTTGGTGTGAAGGTGATTGGCATACTTACAAAGCTTGCTTGGGAGCTGAAGAGAAGGGCCTTTGTTTTGCTCAAATGTGAAACGGAAGAATCTGGCTGCAGCAAAGCAGAGCAACAGTTTTTAGTCAAGCTTTCTGCTGAGGCGGACCTGCAAATGGTGCTCTCCGACCTTGGCTTCCGGCCAAGGACTGTGCTCAACAAGTTGTGCAATCGCTGGGACAACTCTTAGGTGGTGGTGTGTGTAGTATTGTCACATGTTTTTTGCATTTATTTTTGAGTGTATATATAGACATGTTATTGATTCGTTGAGAATGGGCACATTTTGTGAGAACCACTTGTTGCCCTTTTTCCGAACCAGAATGTTTGTACTGGTTCCCATGGTGACCACACCTCAGAAGGTGCCAAGTTGGTGGCTTAGCCATTGTTATTTTGACGTGTAGCTTCTTGTTACTACTAGCGTGGCACTTGTTACTACTAGTAAGGCACTTGTTACTACTGACTCTTCCCCACTCATTTAAACGCTTGCAACCAGGACACCCGAGGAACGGGAAGCCTTGCGGAAGTTGCTCTCCCAAGTGGACACCCTGGAGGCAGACGGGGTGGCCATCCCTGCACTTCTGAGGAAAGCAGGAAAACTAACTCTTCTAAGACTTTAAGAGCAACAAACACACAGAACAACGACAGATTTGAAGTAACGAGCCTCTTTTATCCTAGTGAGATTGGCTTCACATGAGTCAAAACCTGGTGTTTCGGGATGTCAAACCGCTCAGTTTGGGATCGGAAAGTCGGTCCCAGGTTGACTTCGACCAAGTAGTGCAACAGTTGATCCCCAGCCTCCGGACGCAGCTGGCAGACCTGCGAGGGTGGGGTCTGCGTTGGCGGTGTTAGCAAAGCGCAAAGCCTTCGTCATGGATCTCACAATCAAAGTAGTAAGGCCAGGAGCCACTAGTAGCGTCCTTGCTCCTGGTAGCGATGCCCTTTGCTACTAGTAGCATTCTTGCTCCTACCTCCCCTTCACATTCTTGCAGTTCTGGTAGTGGCAAGCCAGCAACACCCACGAATGATCCGATATGACTCGGCAGAAGGATCTGTGCTTTTGAAACTGAGCTTTAGCCGTAGCCATCGCCCGCCCGTTGAGGCCTGGGCTGCTGGACCTCTTCACCGAAGCCGACGAGGACCAAAGTCCCTCAGCGAAAGAGTCATTTGCTTGACGCGCCTAGTAGCGAGGCCCTTTGCTCCTAGTAGCGTTCCTGTTCCTAGTAGTCAGGCCAGGGGCCCCTAGTAGCGTCCTTGCTCCTAGTAGCGATGCCCTTGGCTGCTTTTGATTTTTTGGTTTGGTATATTACTGTAGCTGAACTACTGGACTACACATCAACTGACATGAATTGAATGTTTATTTATTTTTTCGACAAGGTGGCGCCCTCTCTGTGGAAGAGCTGCTAGCGGTCTTGCAACGCAGTGGCTTCTACCCCCAAATGAAGGAGGCACTGGAATGGAACTGATCATAGCGTA
>CAXIVM010001759.1:0-19000 GCA_964035705.1 Porites rus | reverse complement strand
ACCAATGCATTCGCCTTGCATCTTTGGCAAAAGATCTTGCGGCCAGTGCGCCACATCTGATGCGTATGGTGTCCGTTCCACTGGCCTTCAGGTGTCCATTCTCCATGCCAGCATTTGGTCATGGCTAAGGCCTCCAGCTTTTCCTTTGAGGAATGCTTGAGTTGTCTGCCATGGCACTTGGTGCACACCACGTAGTTGGTGTGAATGTGGAAAGTGTGTTCTCCCATGAAAGGCAGCCGTCCATTGACCATATTGGCCAGGAACTCTGTCTTGGAGCCAGCCTCTTTGGGGTCTGCTGGGGCACCACCAATCATCGGAACTTTGAGCGGTGTTGGGCATGTTTCTTCAGCCGCACTCTGGATCTCTGCCGCCTTGTGGTGCATGTTCATTCTCTTTTTGCATTGGCTACATTGAATGCTGCGCCCTTTGTTTTCCCACTGGTGTCCCTCCGGATTGGTTTGAGGAACCAGACTCAGGAAAAGGGTTCTCTTGTGATCCCGGGCTTGCTGACGTGCCTGCTTGCCACTCTCTCTTGCCGTGTGCAAGAAATGCGTCTTCTCGTCAAGCAAAAACTGGATGCGCTTCACCACCAAAGGAGCTATACGCCGGTACTTTTTGTCCTGCTCCTGGAGGATCTGCTCTTGCTCGATCGGTTGCATGGAAAGTGCTACTTCATGCGCTGCCTTCTTGGCATCTGCCATTCTGTTTCTCAAAGACCACTCTGTTTTGGGCATGTCCTTGAGCTGGTCCGCCGTGATGGCCAACACTCGAATGCGGGCCCTCTGATCCAGCGATATGAGGTTTTGCAGGTCGTGGAAAACATCTTTGTGCTTGTATTGTGTCCATGCCTCATGCGCTCTTGTGGAGCTCACATGCACCACCAGAGGCGATTGCAAATCCACATAGTGAGCCACCATGCGGACTCCGTAGTACCATGCACGTTCCCAACTCTGGCGGCCCGGCAGCACTGTGATAACTGCTCCTTGACGGAAAAGTTGACCACCAAGCTGGACATGATGCACAATGGCCACAACAAAATGTCGTACTCGAACATCTTTGGAGGTCGTGGAGATTCCTATCGTCACCACCTCTTGTCTCTTGAGCCGTAACTCATCATGGGTGGACCAAGAGCCCCATGCCTGGGCCGCACCACCACCTGTCGAGACCTGAAGATCAGGTAGTTGGAGAAGTCCATGGGACCAGAACTCTAAGTTCACTCCATGCTCCAACTCGAAAAGATCTTCTGCTGCTAGCTTGGGGAACCTTTTGTTGGTCTCTTTGCAAAGCCATAGGACGTGCACAGAGGTTGCCTCTTGACCACAGTGCGGGCGCGTCAAATGTTGTTCCCCATCTGCTACCTTGGTGAAGATAGCGCCCTGATGCCATGTCATGAGCGCAACTGCATTTCTCTGGTTGAGCTGCTTGCTTTGTCTGTGCCATGGCAACCAATCCAGCGGCTGCTGGATCTCATGTAGGAAGGAACGCTGACTGATGGCATGAAGGCGGTCAGCAGCTTCAGCTCGTTTCAACTCTGCTTTGAGTGCCAACCACGATGAGTTCATGTCCAGCTTGAAGTCCTCCTGTCCATTGTATCCAGGTTTCGTCCAGACCCCCGGATTGTCTGCTGTCCAGCCTTTTTCCTGGAGGTAACATTGCAAAGCCGCAACTGGACCTTTTGCCACCTGCCAGGGATATTTGGCCTGTTGAAGCCTGGCTGCATGGACTTGCCAAGCCTTCTCCAAATCTTTCCCAAGATGTTCCGGCCAGGCACCATAGAACTTGTGGAAGGACTTGATCTGGTCGATGAAGGCTCCATAGTCCGGATCTTGGTGCCTCTTGAGCATATCGAAGAGGATGTCTAAATTTCCGGTCCTTTGCAGACCCATTTGCCGGCCCATTGTTGCCCTCAGCCTTTTGCGCACCTGTGGAGCCAATCCCATGCTCTCATGACCCCAACTGATTCCAGCCACAATGCTGCCCTTGTAGAGTTTGAGGCGAATGGAGCGTAAAGGAATCTTGAGGACCTGCAACTTCTTCGTTTTTCTGCATGCCTTCAACCGTCTTTGTTTCATGGTTTGGATCCTCCTCAATCTCCCTGCCGTGCAGTCAATGCCTAGATCCCTCATCACATCATGGACACCCGGTCCCGCAGGGGGAAGTTGTTGCTGCAAGAGGGCCTTGGCTTTTGCATTGCTGACCACAAATCCAGTCTTCTTGGCCGAAATCACCAAATCATCTTCTTGCAGCAGCTGAGTGATGTGGTTGTAAGCCGCGATGGCCACCCGCACTGCATTTTGCGGGTTCCGGTCTACCACATCGAAGGACAAGTCATCGATCCATAGATCTGTATGCAGCTGAGGAAACTTCTTGTGGAACTGCTTGAGTGCCGGCTGCAGGTATATCTTTGCCGCCAGAGGAGCCTGAGGATCACCAGCAAGAATTCCATTCTGAGCCCAGATCTGTTTGGATGCCTCTCCTTCTGCTTCCAGAATGCGTCCACCTGCGTAGACTTGTAGGGCCAGGGCTGCATGCACTGGTGGGTAGTCAGAATCCAACCATCTTGTGCCCAATTTCTCCAGGTTGATGCGGTCATAGAAATTGGACATGTCCATCAACACTGAAACCACCGTCTTTTGCATGGCGTTGTGGTGTTCTGTCATGTACGCTCTCTTTAGGGCAACTTGGAGGCATTCGGTGCCTGGCATGGCTCGCTCCCAGAAATACTCATGTTGGATGTCCAACTGCCATTGCCTGGTGTAGGGGGAGCGAAGTCGGCACCACAACCTGTACACTGTGGCCACCAAGGCTATTGGTCGCTCAATCTCCGCATTCTTTGGGATGAGAGCTATCAATGAAACCGCCCATTGATTGGGAATTGTAGCTTGAGCTTCAACTTCATGGAAGAAGTCAATCAGGTTCCTCATTGCCTGGAATGGAAGAGCCTTGAGGAAATCAAAGCCAACACCATCCAAACCCGGCGCTTTCTGAGACAACTGCTTGATCGTTTTCCAGACATGCATGTCTGTCAGTGGCTTTAGGTCATTGGCATGTTGTTGGGCCTTCTGCTTCAATGATTCCAGTGCTGCAGGCTGATGTGGTTCATCTCGCTGCTTCCAAATTTGTCCCCATTGGTTCAACCTGCTGGCCATGCGTTCTGTGCGAGGTTGTCCTTGAAAAGGTCTCTGGTACGGCAGCTCATCCTTTTTTAGGGATCTGTAAAGTCCCCTGCAGCCTTTTTCAGTGGCCTTGCTCATCCAAGTGCGGTAGATTTCTGTTTCCACTGCAAGGGATTCTGCACTGTGTAGTTCACGTTGTTCTTTGGCAAACTTGAGCAAAACCTGAAGGTGCTCCTCATCATGAGTGGCCCAGAGCATGTTGAACAACATCCGGAAACCTTCCAACGTGACTTTTGCTTCTCCATTCCAGTGTTCTTCCAAATGCCAACCCAGCTTCTGGAGGTGATGAAGCTTGCTAATGTCCCATTGCGGTCTGTGGAGGTGCTGCTGTAGGCGAACTTCAATCTGCGCCCAAAAGGCCTGCCCCCCTTTCCTCCAGAGCCAAGGTTTGCTTGGATCATTCAAAGGCTTGGTGACGTAGGTGAGGTGGGTGCCCCTGCCCAGTTTGGGATTCTCAAGGTTTTGGAGTACATAGCGCTCGATCTTGCTGTACAGTTGGCCCGCCTTGTTGGTGAGAGGATTGGTGGCCATGGCAAGCCATTGAACCTCAGTGCGCTCCTCCTTGACCTGTGTCCATTCTCTTGTGATGTGCTCAAGCCTGGGTGCCGGATTGTATCTTTGTATCTGTTGCATGGCAATGTGTTCAACACTCCGATTCAGCTTGCAGTTCATTTGTGCATGGGGTCGGAAAGGGACAATCCAGTTTGCTTCAATGCTCAACTCCGCTGCAAGGTAGTCTGTTGCCAGCATCCAGTCAAGCTCCCTGCCTGTGCTGCATGTGTCCTCTCCTGTTGCCACCACCTGCACCTTCATGATGGAGCTCATCGTGGTGGTCATGAACTCTTCCGGCGTGACATTGAAGTCCCCCGCGATGATAACCGGCTTGTGGATGCCAGTTACAAAGGTCAACAAAGCAGACCATAGCAACGAGTTGGTTGTGCCTTGTATGCCTTCTCCACATTTGAAATAGACAACCACAATGACCAGGTCCAGATTTTGAAAACTCCAGTGAACTGCATACCATCCACAGCCGTCAATCACCTGTTTTTGAACATAGTGGAAATGTTGATCCAGCGGATACAGCACAAGAAAGCCCCCATTGGTGCCTCCTTTTGGGCTGCTCGCAGCTGGGTGGCCCAGAACTCCCAGGCCTCTGGTAGCAAACCATTGATGAACTTTCTGAAAATCTTCTTGAGCCAAGTGCGTTTCAACCACAAAGATGGGTGTCCTAGGACGGCATAGCAACCATTGTCTGACTTCTGGTCCTAGACTCGTCACATTGGCAAATGTGAACGGGATGACTGCTTGGCAGGGTCGCTTGGCGGGTCTCTCCTCTGACTGTTCTGCTGTGTGAGTTGGGAAATCACAGGGAATATCATCCGGCAGCAAACTTTTGGACGGGATGGCCCAAACCTGAACAATCTGCATCTTGAGAGCGTCATGCAGTTTTGGAATCGGTCGTGGAAAAGAACCATCATCTACAATCCAGTAGAGGCCCCGGTAAACATACACTGCAAAGTAGTGACCGCTCTTGTGAGCATCTCCAGAATGACAAAGTAGGCCAATCAGAGAATACTGCTCTGTGCCAGTGGTGTTGCCGTCTTTGGTGATGGGCAGGTTGAAAATGCTGGGTACCTGCAGGATTTGGTGATGTTTCGTCCACTCACCTTTATCCATCCGGTACCTGCCGATCTGCGCGACCCATAAGCCTTCACCTTCAAAGACTTGGCCGTCAGCTTGGTTTGCCCAAACATTCAGCAACTGTTCGAACTCTTGAGGTTCAGGTGTTTCCGGACAGACCAAATGGATGGGAAAGGCCTCTCGCCTGTGCACTTGTTGTCTGTGGTCCACCTGATAGTAGTGGTTGATCGTCTTGTTCGTGTTTGCCAGGGCATTGAGCTCCAGCAAAAACTGCGATGCATCATCTTGGACATTATCATCAAAACGCTCCCAGAGAGGTTGTAAGGTTTTGAGGTGAGTAATCTGCACCACCTCATCATCTGTCATGGTGGTCATGACAGCATCCGTAGTTTTGCGCCACAGCGCTGGTCCTCCCAGGAAGCTGCCCGCCCATGTCCACAGGCGGTACGGTGAGTTGGCATAGCACCGGTTGCGCGGGTTGCCCAGCCGGTATTGGAGATTCTGCACCACATAGTCCAAAGGAGCCTGAACTGTGTGCTGCTCTTCAATCTCGTGCCCCATAGAAAATGAGCCAGTGTCTACATCCATGGCCGCTGCCATGACGCTCCCGGCTCCCCCACAAAAAGGCGGAAAGGTTGTGATGTCCTGTGTCTCTTGCACTTCATCACGAAGTGCAAGCGTCCCCTGGTTCAGGAATGAGCATGTCTCCCCTGCCCTTTCCTGTGAGCCAAAAGTTGCATTCATTGGCCTGCTTGCGTGAGCTTTCCCCAGCGTGCACAAACAGTCCGTAAATGCTGCCCCTCTGTCTGGTTGTTTGCAGGTGCTGTTACCCGCACTTCCTTCTTTTCACTGCATTCTCGCTGAGCTTCGAAGCAAAGGTTTGTACTTGCTCTGCAGTGGCATGAAGACCTACGTTGGACATGATGATCATGAGCTTTTCTGCCGTGATCTCGTCCGGATCTACATTTGCCTCGTCAGCGGCCTGTTTGTCTTGTTCAAGCTGCTTGTTGTACTGGTTGGTGTTGTCTTGCAGCTCTTTCTGAGCCCCTTCGATCTTCGTCTGAAGCTCTTTAAGCTCTTGCAACAAGGCAGAATACTGTTGCTTGACTCCATCTGCCTTGGCCTGTAGTGATGCCTTCTTCTCCGTGAGCTGTTTCAAGGTCCCCACAGACTGCTTCAACTTGGTGGCAATGGTCGGCTCCTGCTTGGTCGGCTCCACAATCTTTTCAACTGCATCTTTAAGGTCTGATGGCAGACTCGATAGATGCTCCTTCAACAAAGTTGGGAGATCTGGTGGAGGAGGAGGTTCATTCGCCTGAATTCCCATGGCTTCACATTGGAGCCTAAGGGCATCCGGGAGATTGCCCCAGTGCTCTTGCACAGCTTTCTGCAATGCACTTTGTCTCACTTTCTTGTTCTTCTTTTTGGGCGCTCCTCCAGCCAGGCCTGGTGGTGCATCAAGGAGTGCATCTTTGTAAGACTTGGCCGGCCACCTTGCACCTTGCTGAGCAAAGTTCCATGAAGCCCATTGCACCTGCCGCTGCTTTTGGCGTCGGAGATCTGGAACATGTCGTTGCCATGCTGAACCACATAGATAGCAGGTCAGCTGAGGTTGGCTTTGCAATCGATCTTGCCATATCCAACTGCCCTTGCAGGTGTGGCAGACGAGATAGCCTTTCTTCATGGTCTTCAGCTTCTGGTGCCAGTAGAGCAACCGGACGGAGTAGGCGAACTTGCCTCCTTCGACCTTTAGAGCGGAGATCTTCTGCTCGCGTAGGGCCAAACGGATTGGCTGCGCGTCCGCTCTTGGGCCGAAATCTTGAGCCAGGTATACAGTACATATATATATATATGATATATATGTACGCACGAGAACCATTAGGGACTTTATATTCCAAGATACGTCAAAAGAAGCTGTGCAAAACAAAGTTCTGGTAAACTTTGAGAAGGAATTTGCAGCATGAGGTTGCACAAGTGCCATGGAATCTGAATAGGCAAAATGGTATGATATGGAGTGCGGTGCCGCATTCTGGGATTATCCGCTACCGCATCTGGGTTGGGCAATTTGGGACCTTGACTCCACGGAATCCTCCAACAAAGGTCAAGCCAAAACCGAGGTAGGGTAAAGAAAAGACATACTAGGAGATTGGATGATTGTACAAGACGGTTCAGCCTGCATCTCAAGGGATCGCCTAGCTGGTGTGGTAGAAGACAAGTCATCTCTCATCAAAACAATCAAACAACTTTGCCATGATCATGTCCGATCAGTCCAATCCACATCAGGAAGATAAGAAAGGAATGAGATAAATGTATGCTGAGAACCACTTCACACATCTTCACACCACGCAATTCGATTCCCGACAGACTGTCCGCTTCCCGACAGACTGTCCCACTGGAGGCTTTGACCAAACGACCACTCCTTGAGAGCGATACAAGAGTGGTCGTTTTGTACGACGTGGATGCTGAGTGGTGGCACATCCGGATAAGTTGCTTATGTTGCGACAGTCTGTGGAGTCTCTTTCTCAGGACAGTTCATCTAGCTAGCCGGGCTCCAATCTTGTCCCGTGAATCAGCCGAATATGAACATGAAATAACATGAACAAGTTTGGTGTCCTTCTGGCCCCTTGCAACCATCTCCAAACAAGCTGAAGGAAACAGCTGACTCCTTCCAAAAAGCATTCAAGGTGCCAAGCCCATAGCATCCAACAACAGCTGCAAAGCTATTGTGGTTCGCCTCAGCTTTTGCGAACAAGCCACTAGCCCTTTTCAAACTGTACACTACATCAAATGTCTGTGAAAGACCTGATCAATTGATGTGCAATGAGTGCCTGTTGGTATTGTACCGAAACCTCTAGACCATCCTGTTGAAGACTTGCTCAAGAGATATCAAGAGAAAGTCGTTACTCTGTACATCTCATCCACTGTCACCTCTTTTTGTCTCATTTGCGTTGAGCTTCCACCATGACCATGTAGAGTGGCATGCCAAGAAAAGCCATCGTACAGGAGCCCAGGAAAAGAATCCAAGCAATGCCCTGCACATCCTCAGCCCATCTTCACCCTCCGCTTAAGCGAGCCATCACTTCCAGCGTGGCTGTACCCTGCCACAAAGCCTGCGAGCATGTCGAGGTACGGAGAAGGGGGACAGCATCAGAGTCTATTTCTGCTGAGAGGCTGCGAGCCATGCCACAAGAGGTGCCCACACCATGGAAGAAATGCGGGCAGTGATGCCAGCCGCCAGGAGGATGGAGTGGTTGGTACCCTTCTTTTGCAGCAAAACGCCTGGATGGAATTGGCACAGACCCCTCTTCAACCACCCCCTAGCTGCTTCGATGGGGATGTATATACCAGCTGTTTCTAGGCACTTTTCCCGGGCAGAATTATGTACCTGCCCAGGCTGCAACAACGAGACTGCCCACATACAACCTAAGCCTCATCAAAATGGCAAGGATGTTGATAATAATAAAAAACAAAATAAAGAAAAAAAACAAAGTAAAAAACACTAGCACAGAATAGAACATCAACCTGGTGCAAAAGCTAACGCTGCCAACAACAATGATATTTTCAGTAAGTGGACCATGTAGCAAACGTGCCAACTGTGTCCGGTTGCAGGCTAGTGGCTGCACCAAACGAGTCCGCCATACTGCAGGAAAGAGACTGCTGCAGCAGATCCCATTCCAACGAGGAGTGTTGGCCAATACATGCTGAGCAAATTCTGCATCTTCTTGCATGCTCCTCCAAAAGCAATGATTGCGGATCATTGGAAGGAAGGAAGGAAGGAAGGAAGGAAGGAAGGAAGGAAGGAAGGAAGGAAGGAAGGAAGGAAGGAAGGAAGGAAGGAAGGAAGGAAGGAAGGAAGGAAGGAAGGAAGGAAGGAAGGAAGGAAGGAAGGAAGGAAGGAAGGAAGGAAGGAAGGAAGAAAGGAAGGAAGGAAGGAAGGAAGGAAGGAAGGAAGGAAGGAAGGAAGGAAGGAAGGGCGGCTGCGGCGACATCTTATATAAGGAAACGGCATATTGAGTCAGGGTCATTGAACAATGCCTTTCGTGAATGTATGCTAAAACCTCCGAACTCCGACCACCTGGTCACCTGTGCTCCGTCCTCTCGTGCTGCCAGAGGACTCACTGGCCTTGCGATGGAACTCTACAATGTAGAAACAGCATTATGAACCAAAGCTCACCGCAACCATGATGCAAAACTACAAAAGCTCCATTGGCAGTGAATCCACCTTCTATTGCAATGGCCAAACTGTGGTTTATCCTCCTCCTCATTCAGCTCTTTCATGCTCTTTCTACAGCTGGCCTCTGATTCACAGGCTTGCCGCGCACGTCCCTGCAAGGTCCGGCGTTGTCAGGGTGGAAGTGCCAGTGAACTCCGGTCCTTCCTAGGAACATGCGACCTATGAACACATCTCCAGTCCCAGCTCGACTTGATCACCTTTGAATAGCGCAGCCTCCAAGAATTGACTGGACTCCGGCATGCAGCGACGGCCAAGCGTGGCCTCACAGTTTTAAGGTTGCCATGGCTCATGAACAGCAAAGCATAGTTGTTAGTGGCTCAACGATCTGCAGAAGCCTAGTGAAAGAAGAACATCTCGGAAAGAATAGTTATCTACTTGACCCACGACCTGGCGTCATCTTGGTACAAAGACAAGTCCATACGAGGTACGGAAGTGTTTTGATGAGAAAGGACTTGGCCAGCTCTGCTGGTGCTTCTTTGGTGTAAACAGAAATCGAAACTTGTGGCGGCAACGTGCGACAAGGTGACAATGGAGCCCGGAATGACAGCCACGATGAAAGGCAATCGCCATCCCCAGTGTCTCATCTTCTCCTTCCCGACAGTTGGCCGTTCGGCCGTTCGGTCGGGGAGGTTTTCAACGAAACATCCCTGCATGCACAGCTGCATGCACAGTGAATTCCAAAATTTGTTTTTTTGCTCCTGGCAAAAGTTGTTTGCAACATCCAAACACACAGGTATGTGTGCAAGACTTCTAGGCACTTGTTGCCCTCTACCAGTGCCACACGCCTGAAACAGGCCCGCACTATGTGAAGCTATTGAACCCAAACAAGTTCAAGTTCCATCCAACTTTGCCTGGCCCTCTGAAATCATTTATAGTACCACAACCAAACACACTGCTTGTTCGGCGAGAAAAAGGACGTATCGAACGAAGGTCCTTGAACTGAGGGTGGAACCCTCTTTGAAATAATGACAAGGGTGGTTCCTAATGTCCTAAGTTGTTTTTTTGACCCCTTTTCGCCTCACCAATAAGTTCCATCGCATAGCTCATGGACTGTGCAAAGAGAAAACCCATGCTGCAGGTGATTCCAATCCTGGGGCGCGCAACCAGTTGGATGGTGGGAACAAGCGGATCGAAGTAAATGCTTTGAAAGTAACTCCCGGCCAAGGTGCAACATAATGGATCTGGCCAATGAGTCTTTAGACCCAACTTCGGTGATGTAGGTGGACACCGCTGCAATCTCTCCACCTGTTGCAGCTGACTAGAGCCCTTTGTTGTCTAAGCAGCTCCATCACATCAGAGAACAACACCACTCAGACAGCAATCGTAGAAATCTGTCACATGACCATCGACATCTAAGCACCTGTACATATGCCCTGGAGCAGTCGCAGCAAAACCAACAGAGCTACGCCTCAGGACAGGCTGGCTCAGTCATGTCCATGTTGATTGTATGCAAGGGTTACTGTAAAGGTCATTCTGGGTCACTCTGGCACACCCGGTGCCATTGCCCCTCAAAGTTCCTCCAAGTTCCTCGTGCAACTCCAAGTCAGTTTAAACTTTTTAAGTCATTCAAGCTTCAAAGTGCCACATATATCACTGATTTTTATCACAGATATATATATATATATAAAGCTTGCAAGTCAGCGGTGCCGCGGATGGGGGGGCGTATGTAATGGTGATGGAGGGAGCAGAGAAGCAAGCCGGGCGGCTTTGGGATAAGTTTGGTATGAAAGACGTTGTATGTTGGTGTAGGTCATCATCACAAGGCAATGGCATGTGTTTGTCACACGCAGGAAGGTATGCATCTTATGGAAGTTGGAAGGCGACATCAGCCTTAGCGAAGGGGAAATACCGTCTGAGTTCGAGTGGTGGGATACCACGTGCGCGCGCGCGCGCCGCGCGGCAGGCAGACCTTCTCTATAGTCAGCGTCGCCGCGCGCATGCGAGTACGGCATGCGTTTGAAAAGAAGCAATTATGTGTTTGTTACATTTGGAGTGTTTGAAGTTTGCAATGCATACTGCGGCACGTCGAAAAGCGGCATTCGTTGATTTGGAAGAGTGAATGGGCACGTCTTAGCCGGGACACGGACGTTTGATCCCGCGGCGCAGGGGAGGTCTAGCGGGAGTAGCTTGGGCTAGCAAAGGAGTGAGGATTTGTGCGCCTATGGACGCACGTGCCTGGACTTGAGTGAGTCATGTTCTGGCTCGATCCAAAACCCATTCTTTTTCCTTTGAAGGGGCCTTTATTCCACGATCCAAACACCTTCTTTATTCTTCTCTTTCTTATCAACTCTGCGCCTTTCTCACTCAGAGACCTTGACTTTGGCACCTGCGTGTGTAGATCTTTGGGCCGTGGACCCAGGCTGACTGGATTCGGCGAGGGCTGCCAGCAAAAAGGCGACGTCATGAGTCAGTAGTATATAGAATTTATCTATCTATCTATCTATCTCTCTCTCTCTCTCTCTATCTCTATCTCCATCTCTATCTCTATCTCTATCTATCTGCACCAGCAAGCCGAAAAATCGTTCGGCGCGCGTGGACGCCGCGGGAAGCATCCACTCGACAGAGGACATGGTGCAAGCATAGTTTTTGCTATGTGGGAGCAACCCTATGCGGATATGTAGTCAACCTCGCAGGCATCCCCCACCGAAGCTCAATCCAAATTCATGGACTTGAACTCATGTCACTTTCGGTACTCTATGGATTTCGCGAGTTACGGGTTGTCCTGGGAACTCGTATCCTACATGTGCGGTCTGCTCTGTGCGTGGGTCCCCGTCTCCACTCGATTGCTCAATGCCCATTGTCCAAATAGCCTCCAAAGCCCTTCATGATGCCAATGATGCACTACTCGGCGTCCATTGCATCACTCGCATCACCAGACCCCATTTTCACTGCTTTTCCAAGCTCTGGGTTCACTCTCTCAAAAGGTCCCTCTCAACGACCACCCCCCGCCACACCCCCTTATATAACTCACTTCGTTCGCTCTAAAAGCTTAAGCCTAGCCTTTCGTAATATACCACCTTTCGTAATATACCAAAAACATCAAGTCAACCAACAAAATGTCAAGTCGACAAATAACTCCTGCACTAAAACCTAGAGTAAGCTCAACCAACCAAACACATGTTCCTGCAAAGTTAGAACTTCATGCGTAGGATGGAACAAGACTGGCCCTACTTCAGCCTTCCAGGCTTTGTCTTCCTTGTCCTTTCTACACATTTCTTCACTGACTCAGTACGTTTAAACAAACAAATAAAGTGGAATTGCATTCCCCCACATGCATTTCCTTCTTCCCGTTCATTCAACCTCCATTCCCCACCGTAGCAGGATGTCAAGACGCCGATACTGCCAGCTACGTCACCGTTTTGGTAAGTGGGCAACATACCTGGCGCATGCCATACGTCTGTCAGTGTTTGATTTGGATAATTGATCATGAATCGGCTCTGCTCGCCCCAACTGATACATTGGTAGGTGAAATGAAAATGCAAAATACTTGTCCGAATTGCGCAAGAGATGTTCTTTCCAAAGATTTTTGTTCTCAGCGCCCACCCTAGTTACTCTTCAGCGCCTTGGCCCACTGTACCAAGCATCATGCCAAAGATCGACACGAAGGTGGAGACCTGGAGAGATTCTCTTTTTGACGACCACGACTACTCGTGATGTTTTTCTGTTACTGCCTCTAGTGATGTTTTCTGGAACTGCCCATCGTGTCGTTCTGTTCAGCTTACAGCTTCATTTCGGATCTAGCAACCGGATAGATGTGTGGCATTTCGGGTCACCCCAACGGTTTCAGCCGACGCCAGGAAGCGACCGGCCTTGCGTCCAAAGAGGTCACCCAGAAGGCCCAAGGCCAGACCGCCCACCGGCCGCATGATGAAGGTGCAAGCAAAGGTCAGCCAGGTGGAGATGGCCGAGTCATGAAAGAAATGCCCTTAGAACGAAGAGGAAGAGTGAACACGGAAGATCCTTCGCTCACTTCGAAGGTAACGGAAGAGCGTTTTGGAAGATACAACTACAAGTAGTGCGAGGCTGGCCTCCAATGTTCAAAGGCAAGGGATTGGCTCAGTTCTTGAGGCTCAGCCGAAGTCCATGTTTCATCTTTTCACACGTCGCACGAAGAGCTACTTCAAAGACACTAAATCCCAGCAGTTCTAGCAGTTCTGTGTGCAAAACCATTTGGAGGTCGCAGCAAAGTGAAAGCAAAATGAAATTGATTTGTGTTGCTGTTCTTTTTGTGGGTTTTAATCTTCTTTAGCCCGCTCCTAAATTAAGTAGGCACCTACTTAATTAAGTAAGGGCGACTAGTTAGCTACTAGGAGAAGTTCGCTCCTAGCTAGGACGTAGGATACCCCACGCTGCTTCAAGGAAGCTCCCCCTGCCTGAGGGTGCGGGGGAGCTTCCTTGAAGACGTGCTCGCATTAATGATTTGGTATCTATATAGATTTTTTTGGAAACTTAATACTGTGAAGGCACACCGACCACCGGCAACATCAAGCACGAAAGGACCTACCCTCGAGCATTTGGGCATGGAATCCAGGGCATTATTGGAGGAGGCCAAGAAAATACCTAAGTCGGCCAACAAGCAGTAGATTCTTTTGACAACATGTACTCGAATGACTGGGCGGGGCGTTCTCCGCAGCCGAAGAAGCCTCCTGGCTCCGAGCTGCTCTGAATGTAGGGCTCCAAGAAGCTGAAGACCGCGAATTCGTACCTGAGTCGAATGCACACCTGAGTCTTGCACACGCGCAGGCAACAAGACGATGTCCTTTGGGGTGCCATTCCAAGACGTTGCCCAGCAAGAGGGCCCAGTAGATCAGCAGGACATCCCAGACCCCAGACCAGGAGTTTCCTCGGCTGCTGCGCAAAGACACAACCCGCGTTGACACGACCTCCACAAGCCTCCCCTCCCAAGTTGATCCAAGCTGCGTGGCTTGATCGTTTCTTTTGGCATCAAGCTGGAGGAGTTGATCAACCCCCATGGCTAGTCTTGTTGATTCACGGCTTGACCCACAATGGCTTGTAGATCCAACCTATAGGTTTTAGTGTTCAAGCCATTGACCCCGAGGGGCAGGCTTACTGCCGAACGGACGCAGAAGAGCTCAGGCTTAAGGTTTGGGACTAGGTTTGGGAAACTTCACGAAACGCGCAGCAGCTCAGTGCGGAAAGTGGATCCTTCGAAGAAACGGATTTGTGCACCAGGATCACTGTGTGATGCACAGATATAAGTCGAACGGCAGAAACCCTTGTTGACGAATCCTAGACTCCTAGACCATCACATGAAGGAATTCTCAGTCAACATCCGGTGAGGAATGGCTGAGACTTGATTTGATCGCCCGTGAAAGCTGAAGGTGAAAAGAACTTGGAAAATAGAAAAGTGAATTTGCAGTGTTGGTCCCCAACCTCCCTTGCTGAATGCTACCTATGGTACCCCATGGTAACTACCGTGGCCAAGGCCAAGACCAAAGTCCTTCTAAAGCATAGCATAGCGATTTTGTAGAGTATGCTCGTCCATAGCCACGTCTGTGACTGACAGAAAAAAAAGGACAACAAACCAATCTGCCCTCCCCCAGCCTCTGCATCATTGGCGCACTGAATACGAGAAAGTGTACTGACCGAATCCGCAAATGTCGCTCTTGCCCGGTCTGCAACGTGTCTGCAAGGCTGATGGCTGTGAGGTTTTCCAGTCTGCAAGATGTCCGAAATCGCTGGTCTTTTGTGTCGAAATCGCCCGGTCACCGGTCGCTCTGGTCGTGGTGTGATCTCAGACTGATTCGCGACTTATCACGCGACTTATCACTCTTCCGCGCCCACTGGTCCTTGAGCCCGGTGGGTAGCCCGGTCGCCACCCTTTTTCTTTGTCGCCTTTCTGTCTGTGTGTTGGTCGTATGTGTTTTCTCAAAGCTAAGGCCATGAAAAAGGCATGAAGGCCCAATGAACTCACCAAAGCAAATCAGCTGTTCAACATGAGTGTTTCATGTCACACAGGGCTGGTTTTTGAAGAAGAACTGAGTGTGAAAATGCCAAGTTTGTCAGATCTCCCACAAATCTGCAACTTGCCATTCGTACATGTTCAACCACGCAAGGGTATATGTCGTTGCGAATGAGTAGCAAATGAGTTGTGCATCTCTGCTTGAGTCTTCTGGGATGGAAGAGTTGTGTGCATATATGTATATGTGTATTTATATCGAGAGGGGGGAGCGAGCGAGCGAGCGAGCGAGCAAGGGAGGGGGGAGATTAATCAATACTATGTCAGCCAGCCATTAGCGTGCTGTGGTGCAAGTGCAAGTTCAACGACTCAGTTCTTACCAATCGCTCGAGCAGCTCAAGGATGCGGACTTTTCCTCCTCCATGCATTGTGCGCACCTACGGCGGCCTGAGAGCAGTGAGGGAGTGGCAAAAAATGGCCGAAAGCCGCCACTATCAGAAGATTTGTAGAACCAGCAGCTTGCAATCGCTAATTTCTATGCCAGCACTTCTTGCTCAGTACTTCTGGTAATCGGTAAGAGATATGTGAGGGTGTGCCTATGTCGCTGAAATGGAACGCTGGCAAAGGTTCACTGATTCTTTGAGTCCATCCTGTCCATGGAGGGTCAGTAAAGGCCGAGCCATCCAATTGAAAGATTCCAAGTCGACCAGCCCATCAGCCCATACCGCCCAGCTGGCGGTAGCTGGGCGGTATCGGCAAAAAGCCGCCCATCTATGGCCGCCTCAAGGATCGGTGTCGGGCCTCCCGCGGTTCTGCGCGCCAGCATTCTGTGCCCGGTTTTGACGTGGTGTTTGACGTGATTTGGCGTGTTCGACGTCGTCATACTGGAGGGACCGTTCGTGAGATCCAAAGAAGCTCACTTGACCCGGGAGATCAATCCGTTGGACCATGTTTGACTTACCCCAAATATGAATTTCGACAACAAACTGCCATGAAAATACCTCCCATCAGCCCCTGCCGGCCTCGATTTGCCTTTGTAGCTCCTGCACTTCCGACCAAAGCGATGCAGCTGCTCGCCTCCATCCGAAGGGCGTGGATGACCAGCTCCCTCCCACCTCTTGAAAGTCAGGCCTCAGCTATCTATCCTATGGTGATTCGATCCTGCCACAGTTGTGGGTAGTCAACTTCTTTCCCAGCATCAGCATCACTTGGGGATACCTCGGCCTTTTCGTGTCAGATCATGAGGGTGAAAGTGCATGAACATGCTCTCTGGGGTGGAAGCGCGGGGATTCTGAACAAACCTGGAAACCGGCCCCACGTGCGAGACAACACTGCAAAGGTTGCATCAGTTCTGAAGTTGCCAAGAATAACTTTGCTTGCAGCTTGAACAGTTCGCATCTGAACCTCATCGGAATAGTTGAATAATGTAGACTCTTGATGAATAACCCATCCCATTTGGATTTAAAGTCCTCTTCATGTGGGGGTATTATTAATCAAGAGGCAACATTACTTGACGTATCGGAATGCCCACCTTTCTGCATCGCCCCACCGCCAATCGACGAAGCCAATCGCCAGCAGTTCGCACACTCCACACTCCACACTCCAGCACCGGATATATCCCGCCATCCCACCTTTCTTTTCTGCACTCATCTCGCAATTTCAAGACCGCCTCTGCCCTCTCATTCTCCCGATCTTCTCTGAAGAACTCCTGTCCAAGTCGACCGGAATTTGATGGCATCGGTCGTCCATTTCGTCCGTCCTTCTCACGTTTCTGGGCACTCTTCAGGGCTTTCAGCATCTGTGGCAAGGCCGATTTCAGCTGCGCCGATTTCAGCTCTGCTGGTTTCAGCTGAGCCATGTTGCGCGAATCATTGATCTACGTGGGCAGGCTTGCCCAATGAACTCTGGCCAGTTGGGTAGTAACTTAAGGGGAGCCCCATGAGCAAGACAGTGTCATCCCAAAGAATATCAGGTGTGGCGAGCATACTATAAGTACTGTATGGCAAAGCGTGCAAGCTTCATCCTGGGCCGATGTCGCCAAAACGGCTGCAGCATTTAATGTCGCCCCTCCGGACAACAGTGTCACAGTCTATTCTGTGAAAGTCCTGTCTATGGCGTTCAAAAGCTGTCATGTTTTGCAACACAACACGAAGCATCCGGAAGACCCCGTCCGGAAGCAAGTGGAAAATACACCGAAAACGCAGCGCACTCTACTGCTCCTTTTCGGTCCCCCACACGCAGCACAGCACGGCACAGCACGCAGCGTGGCACTACGGTGTCGCAGTCTCTGCCGAGTGTCTCTGCAGTTCGGAGGGTCGCCAGAGTGAAGCGATGGCAGGGCCGAACCGCAACAGAATCCTGTGATTCTGGTTTCACACTCGATGTCCAACATAGTAATAGCATTCACAACAATTTGGAAGTCTACCTCGATGCGGGCACCCAACATTCAGTCAACCTTGCATTTGAGGAGGCATGATCCCATGGTGTGTGGAGAAACCTGTAGTAACCCTGAATACAAGGAGGGGGCAAGCAACCTTTGACCCTCAACTGCAGCCCCCAGAGAAGCTTGGCCGGGCAAGCTAAAACAATAAAACACCCACGACTGCAGAATGATTGCCTGAGCAACATTCTACTCAGCTGCACCCTGAACCTGGAGGACTGGCAGGCAACCCTTCTGGTCGGATCCAGAATCATTTCCTTTCGTATTGTGTGCACATGTGTGTGTGTGTGTGTGTGCGTGTGCGCGTGTGTGTGTGTGTGTGCGCGGGTGTGTGTGTGTGTGTGTGTGTCAGCCCCTGTTTCTAAGTGACTGCGAATCTTTGCAGGGGGATCACCCACCGGGATCTGCTTTTCAACAGGCCTGTGGATTGGTTCCTCAGTTTGTTAAACTGTTAAACTATACTGTTCTCGGACTCTCCACCATGCCGTTGACCAACCAAGGTCTATTACAGTAACTGTAAAGGGCTAATGCATGACAACTGAATATCGGATTGTGCTCTTCCGAGCGTTCTTCTAAGTGTCACTAGCTTCTCTGCCTTCTGGTCATGCTATTGACCAAGCAGTGATTATCTTTTTAGACCATCTTGCACATGGGAGTGGCATGACTGCCCGGGCACTCGAGAAGATCGATTAGCTGATTCACATACAGTAAATGGTCCATCAGCTGTGGCGACAGACTTGATTGGTGTGCAGAAAGTACGATCTCAGAAAGGTGCGATCTTCCACTTCCGTGATTTGTTTGACACAGGGTGTATGGGTGCTAGGACCTGCTAGAATGCTTTTCCCTGTGCTGAGATGTTCTCGAGAATACCAGCGGAGCCTGAGGGGTGTCACCAACTATATATGATATACTGTGAAACTTGGAATGTGAGTGGAGTACCTATGAGCTCACATGAAGATAGGCCAGCACTTTAAGCGGTTCATATCATGGCAATTCCGCTAGATTGGCTATGGTAAGCATGCTTACAGTATCTTTCTGAATATATTTCAATTACTCAAATATGTATAAATATGTAATGAATGATCAAATCACCTGATCAATACCTGTACCCGCTGTACCCACAAAGGTTTCACTTTTGCTCGCAAGTCTTGAGGTCCGGGCTGCCAGAGGCTCTAGGCGTCGTTCCTGCCAAGCGTGGCCAGGTGATGGTTCAAAAGGTTTCTCTGCCTTCAAGGGGCGTCCAATGGAGGTCCCTTAATAGTGTAGGGGCTTCCATTGGTGACCCCTTTGAAGGTGCTGGTGTGTGTTTCGTTTTAAATTTGTTTGCATTCCAAAAAATGAAAACACCGAAGATGGTCTTGCGACATGATTCATGATGGTCTTTCCATTTTGCATTGCAAAGTGATGGTCTTTAACATGCAATCCACACGCGCGAATGGCTCATGCGTTTGCCCGTGCTTGTGATTACTTTTCACGGCAGGTTTCTACCCCCGGGCATTTGTTGGTAGGTCGTGCCTGAGCTGGAGACAAAGGTCCAGATTTCCATCGTGGTGAACGATCTGACTTAGGCACTTCACCTGGCCATACCA